>CAJVPZ010004160.1:0-10240 GCA_910592135.1 Racocetra fulgida | reverse complement strand
GAATCGGTTTTAAGAGAGTATACTGTATACATATATATATATCTTTTTTATTTTTTATTATTTTTTGTTTTTTTAGCTAGCCTCTTAGGCTTTATATAGGTTTTATTAATTATATAAGTTGAAGAAATATTATATCTAAACAATTATATTTGACTAAGTATTTTAGATCACATATATAACTTTAGTTATTGTTTATTTAAAGACTTTGCTATATCTATTACTAAATATAGTTATCTACTACATGTTATATCTGATCTGTTTGTAGATTTGTATTAAACATTCTAATCTAATTTTACTACTATTCTGATTTAATCTTTTAGATTCTAAAAACAGTAAATTTTTTTTGGACTACTTTATTTTTGAATAAAATTGCTAAAGCCATCTATATTTGACTTTATATACATAATTTAAAGACAATTATAGTTTTGTTTAATAATTTATATCAAGTTCAAAAACAAGTACTTGCAAGTTATTATAGTTGCTATTATTATTTACTTAGTTTTTATAATTTATTCAAACTTAATACACTTTATCAAGATTACTTAGTATATTTTATTTATAGTATCTTCTAGCTAACTTTCTAAACTATTGATTCAAATAGCCTGAAAAGAATATCAGTTCTCTAGTATTTGTATTATAGATTTTTTCTCTATTTAATACTTTTAGTCTGGTTGGTAGAGTACTTTTGCTGAATTCTAGTTTTGTTTAGTTATATTAACCTTGAATATAGTCTATTTTGGTAGCTTTGTTGAAAGTTTATATTATTTTTCTATTTAAGTCTTGTTAATAGGTGTTCATCTTTTTGGTTCTTTAAATTTATATAATTACAAAAACTTATTTTAGTTTGTACTATCTAATATTAGCTTGTATATTTTTATATAACTTATATATTGCACAAATGCTCTATAATTTTTTAAACTTAATTGGTACTACTAAAATTATAGATTACTCTAACTAATTATTGAAAAACAGTAAATATAATACAAGTTAAATTTTTAAAATATTATTACTAGTAGATTTTAATTTTTCAATCTGTCAATATGCTGCTTGAAAATACAATAACTTAATTACTTCACTTAGTTGTCACATCTTTTTAAAAATTTTTATTTATGATAACAATAACAAATAATGTAAAGAATGATGCTGAGAATCAGATGATGCTGAGAATCATATAATTACATAATGATTTTTTACATAAACAAATTCAAGTGCATCTATTATTTGATATGTATTAAATATTAATAAATAAGATGAGTCATAATAGAATTACAGTATTACTAATTGTAAAAAGTTTACTAATATTAGCATTAGAGTTTGAATATATTTTTTTAATATTATATATATTATACCCAATTTTACTAGAGTAATTAGAATCTGTTTATATCAAAATACACTTAAACCTAATATTATTATACTTGGATTTGTTTATGTAAAAAATTATTATATAATCATAATTTAATTTTCAGTATCATCCCTTACAAATAATAATTAAAAAATAATAAAAATAGAAAACAATTCTTTATTCTATATAAATAAAATATTATATAATTACTAAAATAAAAACCTATTAGACTTCTCTAAATAAAATCTTTTTAAATCTATGCTTAATAAAAATTTTTTTTCTTTATTTATAAAACTAATACAATTTAAAAATATACTATTTACTTTTTTTTTATTTTTATTTTTTTTTATATTCGGCGGTCCTGCCTCATTGCTTTTATTAGAAGTACCAGGAAGCTATTACAACAGGAGGTAATAACATTTCTATACTATATTCCTATGCTAATAAGACTCACTCGGCCTAAGGCCCAAGTGCGACCCTACCTAGCAGCAATTAACTTCACATTGGATCCTCAACTTACTGAGGATTTGTGCCCTCTGATCATGAGCCATAGCAGCTGCATGCTTTATTAAGTAGCCAAATACAAAAATACTAATGAAAGGAAAAAACACAGAGGTATAGGGGATTACGTTAAAATATACAAGCAAGAAAGAAAAAGGGAAATCAAAAAGAGAGAAAAAACAAAAAAAGAAATTTGTCTATTCTAATGTCACTATTATAAGCCTGTGAAAAGCTTTAAAAAATTACATAATACTAAATAAACTAGTCCCTACTCTAAAATTTATCTAAATAGTATATTTAAGTAAAAACCCAGTAGGAAACTTCTTCGACCGGAATTGTGTAGGGAGGTTGGTACACGATAGTAGTCTCAGAGTATTGTTTGATCAGATTGTTATTCGAGGCACGTGCCTTGACATGTTTGTTGTCCTGTTGTACCTATTTAGAAAGTAAACAATACCGACTGTTTTGGTGCACGTGATGTCAATCTTTTGGAGGGGTAAACTGAAACGCCCACTTTTTACAAAAAATCCTCGAAAAAAAGTAGTGGGCCAACAAAAATATGTGAGGTTCTTCTTGTAAGAGTTACAGTTGTATAGTCCAGTTCCTCAGTTTCTACTTTGTATTCCTGTCCAGGGACCCACAGTGACGTTGCTCCCAAAATATCTTTTTGGTTTTGATGTCGAAAGTGTGAAGGAGTCCACTAAAAGCTTGACCTAAAGGCACAACCCACTTGTTGTTTATACGCCCGCTTCTCGGTGTTTCACGTATACAAAGTTTCATCGACAGCAAGTATGTTTGTATAGTACTAGGTGTCAACTTTGTTGCTTTTCTATATCATTTTTCTGTAGTTCAGTTTGTTTTGTTGTTGACCAAGGGATCGTCGGAAAGAGTTTTTGTGGTCATCGATGATTTGTCTAATTTTTTTATTGTTGCTATTAACCGATCATAAATATAAAAGATTATATAATTTCATATATATAAAGAATAGATATACATGTAAAGTAAGGTAAAGGCAGTTTTTATTTTTTTGTTTATACTAGTCTTTTTTGCATAGGGTTTTTATTCAAGTAGACCAGATAAGAAGGCTCACAATAGAACCTTCTATTATATTAAAGTATACAACTAGCTATATATATAACTTTTGATTGTCTATTTAAATAGCCAGCATATTAGTATTATACCATAGGAACTACACTATTTGCCATACCTATAATCTGACTAAGAGTTATTTATTTAAACTCTTTGTAATGCAACCCTCTTGTGTATCAAAACATTTCTGCTATATTTGTCAGTTGAGAAGTTCTGAATGTATGTTATAGCTTTAGAACTAATTTAACCTTGAAACATTATTATTAGAGCTTTCCATATCCACAATCTGACTAATCTAGTCTTCAGTAATTTACACCAAGTCTGAGGACAAGTACTTGCAAGCCAAAGCTATTACTATTACTTATTTTTGCCTTTGCAGAGTTCACCCAAACCCCAGTACCTACTATACAGACTATTACTAGTATCTAAATTTCATCAGTAATTCAAACTTCCAATTCAGATAGCCTGAAAGGACTGTAACCTGCTCCTGATCTCACAGTTAGGTTTTTTTCCTCCAGTTATTATCTAACAGCTTTGTCAAACACTCTGTCCTTATTCAGATCACTGAAATTGGTGTCCAAATCTCTTAGATAATCCTTTATATAGTATCATCAAATATCTGTGCTACCTCTCTACTCAGGGCTTGCCAAGTGGGCTTCTGTGTACCCCAATACATGGATTGACCTAGCTGCTTCACTCAGTATTTGTGTAACTCATGTATCACACTAATGGTCTACAGCCTCTCAGTACAAGCTGGTACAACCAAATTTACAGATCCGATGATTTATCAGATTATACACAGTCTGCCATAACACATTTTGTAAAATTCAAATTTCATCACCAGTGGGATTCGAACTCTTGTTCTGCTACTTGGGGTGTGACAACTTACCAACTTCACTAAGCTACCACACCCCGCAGTATTTATTATTAATAAGCTCAGACCTTATTAATACAATATACTATCTATAAACTGTCACTTATTACTATTGACAATCTAAACACATTGAAAGAACCGATCCAATTTTTGTAAAATGGTTCCAAATATTATAATTACTGCCCATGTTATATTTATTTTTAAAAAGAGTGACTTAATGATATTTATATTTAATTATTATAACAAAGAAATTTTTTAGTAGGCAAAAGATACCAACGGTAAAAAGATAAATTTTTATTAAATATATATATACATATGCGAAACGGTATACAAATAAATAAATAAATTCTACATAGAAATTCACATATCTATATAAAAATATATTAAGTATATATGTGAAACATTGTCGACCGGGGTAAAATCACCACCCAACAAATATGTAGAACACTAACAATTCATGTAACATGAACAAAAAACTACTAACAAAATGATAAACTCAATAAATGCAATATTTATTACAGTCAGAAAGTATTATGATTATGGTTTTTCTAAGCATTTGGAATAATCCATTGTCTTTTAAAATGATTATAATCTTCCTCCAATTTATGCAATGGCTCAAAGTTTTTATTGATACTATCGAACCATTTGTTACTATTTGGTTCATTATATTTTTTTTAATAATTTTTTTGGATTCAAAGTTATAAAAACTTTTTGCTCAAATAAATAATCAGAGTTATAGTCTTCCGGAAGAGTATTAAAAATAAAGTCTACAAGGTTTTCTGGTGCAATTACATGTTCTTGATTAGTTTTTAGATTTTTATTCTTTTTTTTTCATTTATTAGTAGAAATTGGGTTACGCAATTGATGTATATTTTTAGAATACAGTATTTTTGTTTATTAAATTTTATGCCTTTAAAAGAATTACTTAGTTTGTCAGTTTGCAGCGATCGCTTTTTATTTTGAAGAATCGAAGAAAATAAATCACTTACTAAAGCAATTAATATTTTATAAATATTATTACGTATCATGAGATGAATTGACAATGTTACATGATTTTCGAAACTTTTTTGGGTGACTCAATTACTAATTATGTTAATGCAGGCCAGATATTAAGTTAATGCTGCCAGATGATATGCTAATGCCGGCCAGATAATTTTATTTTGGGATCAAATAGTAAATAAATTTATTATATTGTCTATATGCTATTTTTCAGGCCCATTAAAGTACAAAATTCGAAATTATCATTTATATAGAACATTGAAAGTTATATGAAGTTATATTATTCATATTATACTAACAGTGCATATAGAGATTATTAGGCAACACCAGTCACCTCTAAAAATACAGTTAGTATAATACGAATATAACACAATTTTGTATAACTTACGAGGTGCTATGGTTTCGGATTTCAAAAAATCACTATACTAATTTAAATACATATATTTACCAATTACGTATGTTGTCATGTTCAGGGGAGAGACTTTTTATTATTTGCACCGATTTAGTGCAGAAACGTGAATATAAAAAATGGTAACCTGAATATCTTATTTACGAACTCAAAGTACTTTAAGGTATTAAACAAATGTCTTTATTGTGTCCCAGACACACTATTAAACCATTACACTTATTTCCCTAACTACTTAGCAAATTCCAAACTTACTAAGAGTCCAAACAAAAACTACTCAAAGGCCCTCTAAAACTAACTAACTTCAAAATACTTCCAAAAAACTAACCCTAAATACTAATGATCTATATGTCTATACTTATACATACAATTAAACTACAAATTGACTATTTACTATTTACAAGTATGTCGTATAACTATATAAAAGTCTAATTAAAGTATACTCTTTACTATAAACTTCGCTTAGACTATTATAGAGTTACACTACATATCTCACATATTCTACAAGCCAAAGTTTAATTCTGAAACTTGGTTGCATCACATATTCCTCCTCTTGAAGGATGAGCTCCGCTCGAATCCTGTTATCGCAAAACTTTCGTTCTCGTTACATGTTTTTTATTCGTTCGAAAATCGTCAAGACCGATTCTTCAATATATTCGACATGTCTTTCGTTAAATCATCAGCATCGATTACTTCATATCGCTTGAATCACTGTTTTGATGTCATTATCTTGAATCTGGATTGTGTGGACTTTAATTTCTTGTAATCGCAATTCGTTCCGAATTTATTCACTTTTCTTGAAATCTTTAACTTTTTAAGCGTAGAGTGTTGTGTGGATATATATTTCATAAACATTCAACAGACTATAAGTTGTATCAGTTATATCAGCTGTAGGTGCCCCTTGCCTCGCACCTACTCGTCGTAGCCATCCCAATTCCACTACGTCCGTTTGTTTTTGTTACTAACAATTCTTTCATCGTTTTCATTTTTTTTTTATATGTAGCCACGTGATTCTGATTCAAGTGAATTGTTCCAAGTTTGAAAATTCTATGCATTCTAGTAGTTAAGTTATTATGATTTCATTCCCTTTTTTTGTAATTTGAATTCATGTGACTGACTTTACTAATAAATGTTTTTTTTTTTTTTTGCACCTTTTTATCCATCATTTAATTCTTTTTTCATCGTCGAACTTCCTCCTGGGTCAAATGTGACTCTTGATAATGCATCAACGTTTCCCATTTGTTTTCTGGGCTTATACTTTACAACAAAATCGTATCCCTGAAGTATCATAATGTATCAAGCCATCCTACCCATTGGGTTCAACATATTGTTTAGGTAGGTCAAAGCACTATGGTCTGTTATTAATGTGAATTGAGGCCCGTGCAAATAACAATGAAATTTCTTTACAGCCCAAATGATTGCAGTACATTCCAACTCTGTAATCATATAATTCTTTTCAGAAGGCTTTGTCGACTGACTAGCATACTCAATGATATATTCTCGTCCTTCATTATTCATTTGTGCCAATATAGCACCAAGAGCTATGTGAGATGCATTCGTATACAACAAGAATTTTTTATCGTCCCTGGGATGTGCTAAAATCAGGCCTGTCATTAGTCATTTCTTTAACTCAACAAACGCTTCTTCCTGTTCCTTTTTCCACTGATATTTCACTTCATTTTTTAACAACTTGTACAAAGGTGCAGATACCTTCACAAAGTCCTTTACAAACTGACGATAGAACCCAGCAAGCCCCAGAAAACTTTGCAGCATTTGTACGTTTATTGGTCTTGGAAATTCCTTTACAGCTACTATCTTTGATTCGGCCGCTGCAATTCCCATTCCACTTATTTCGTGACCCAAGTATGAAATCTTTCTTTATTCAAAAAAACATTTGTCTGGATTCAACTTCAGGTTGGCTTCTCGTAATCTCAACAATACAGTATCAACATGTTCTAAATAGTATCAAAATCAGGAGAGTAAATATTCACATCATCAATGTATGCCAAGGCAAATTTTCATATCTTGTCCCGAAGTACACGGTCCATAAGCCTCTAAAACGTAGCTGGTGCATTTGTCAATCCAAACAGCATTACTACAAATTCGTAGAGGCCGTATTTCGTTGTGAAAGCTGTCTTTTCTTGATCCCAGGAGTCTATTCCAACCTGCCAGAAGCTACTTGCAAGATCTAACATCGTATACCATGCAGAATTCTTTAAGGCTCTTAATAACTCATTTATTCAGAATAACAGGTAACTATCACGTTTCGTTCTCTTGTTCAACTTTTGGAAATTGACACAGAAATGAAGTTTCCCATTCTTTTTCTTAACCAACACAACTGGGGACGCCCAGGGACTATTCGACAGCTTTATCAACCCAGTTTCTTCCATTTGTCGAATTTCTTGGCTGATGAATTCGTGTTCGACTTTGGAGGTAGGGTAAAACCTTTGCTTGATTGGGGGACCATCTTCTGTATATACTTCATACTGCACAACTGATGTACGACCCAATTTGTGTAATTCATATACAAAGAGGTCTTAATATTTTCCCAGCACCCTTTTTATACAACCTTCTTGTTTCTTGATCATTTCTTCAATGTTTAATCCACAGGTTAAATCTTTCATATCACTCAACAAACACATCGCCCAATCATTTTCACAGCATTTCTTTACAATGCAATCAACATTATCGTGGCCTTTCTTCATACACAAGCCACAGACTTTATCAAACAACTTTATAGGACAAAGTTCATAGAAGAAGTATTCTTGGTTAATTAACGCTTCTTCGTCTTTGTTATCCTCATCACTTTCGACACTATCCTCCGATTCTTAGCTATTGTCATTCGTTGTCATCATCAGAATCATTCATCATTTCTTTCTTTTTTCCTTCTTTAATGCTTATATCCTTAGCCTTAACATGATCATTAATATTCGCCGGCTTGCAATATTCGGTCGAAATCTTGATTTCTTTATCTTTATCCATAATTGTTAATTCGCAAGATTCCCAATCAAGTTTTGCCTTTGCTTTCTTTATCCAATCATTTCCAATGATTGCAGCATAATTCACAGCATCTATTACCACAGCACGAAAGGTGATGGTTTTTCTTCCAACGGTTACTGAGAACTGATCAACTTCACCCAATGGTCACTTTTGTTCACCATAGATTCCAGTCATCAACACGGTCGAAGGTTGATCAATTGCAATGCCAGCTTTTTTCAAGAAACCTGCAGACACTATACAACCCAAAGACCCACTATCCAAAATAAGGACAATTAGTACGTCATTCACTTTGGCGTCGCAATATATCAATGTCGTATAGTTCTCATCCGTTTTTTCTAAATGAAAATCAACAAACTTTGCTTTGGCAATCCGTCCAGACTGCAATGACTTTAGGGCGTCTTTTCTCACACCTGGCGTAGCTTGGAACAATTGTGCATATATTATGTTGGCCTTTTTATTCTGAAGGTCTGACATAACGGAATAAGGTTATATACTAACAATCACGGGTGGGTCGATTGGCTTTGTTCTCTTCTTTTTCTCGACCTTCGCTTTCTTATCGACATGGATCGTTTTGTCCACATTCACCTTTTTTATAACTTCGGCAACCTTCTTTGTGGCCTCTTTTCTTAGTGGAGCTTCAACATCGTCAAGGTTGTCTGTATCCTTACGTTGTCACTTCACCATATAGGCCTCTTCAATTACTTTTACTAAGGGATTTTTCGAAAATGACGCACACTCACCCTCGAAAGGTGCGTCCTCTAGTTTAAATGCCGGAACCCATTTTCTATTTGGGCTATTATACTTTGAGCCCGGGACCCATTGTTAACTTGATTATCATTGCCACTTCCAACATTACCCAAATTATCCATAGTTGGAACGTTCCTACTATCATTATCATGGCGAATTATATTTGGGCAGTCTCTTGCAAAATGGCCCGGTTGTTGACATGAGTAACAAATTGTTCCACAACCAACCCTTTCTCTATAGACTTCATTTACCCCAGAGCGACTATTATTTTGGTTGCTTTTTACCGTTCTTACAACTTCTTGTAACAAGGAAACAATCTGGCTCACTGAATCTTAAACTATCGCATTTGATTGCTGGTTTGTCATTAACAGTTGCAATTGAAACAGCATTGATTGCATCGATACTTGAGGCTGGAAGGTTTGTTGAGGCAGTGATACCCATTGTTGTTGTAAGTATGACGGCTGATTCCAACTTCCTGACACTGCATTACATATTGTTGCAGGTTCACAAAGTACCAACCCACGTGATAACATCATTTTACATACTCTAGCTCGGTCTATAGCTTTTTGCAACGTGTTCGACATGAAAGGTCCCACAGCCAAAGAGAAGTCAGGGCGCAACTCTTGTACAAACATTTGCGCCTTCATCATTTCTGAATACTGGTTTCCAACCTTAGACACTCTATTAAACAAAGATAACATATTCGCAGTGTATTAATCCACAGTTTCGCCTATATGCTGTCATCTTGATAGTAATTCGTTACTCCATTGATTGACCAAAACCTGGGAACAGAAAGCCTGCCGAAATTGGTATGCAAAACTATGTTGGGGTGTATATTCATTGTCCTAATATCGTAGTTTATACTTTTGATCTGCCCACCAATACACATCAGGTCCAGAAAGATGTGGGCCAATTATCGCCAACCTTCTTTCCTCCAAGACATTATCAGCTTCGAATCCTTGTTTCACAAAATCTAACCACTCTATAGGGTCTTGAGTTCCAGTGGCAAAGGTGGGTATTTTAACAATAAAATGTTCTTTCAGTTGGGCTCCTTTATCCAAAGCTTCGGCAATCATCTTAAACAGTTGTTGAGTTTGATCAGACCAATTATTCTGACCTTGATTGTTCGGTATATCCAGAAGACTTTCACTAGTCCCCATATTATTATTCTTGTAAGTATAGCCACGATCCATAGAATTGTCCTCTACATATACATTTCTCTTCTCTCTTCCAGTGTTATTATTACTCCTAGATGCCTTTACTCGTTTGTAGGGTTTGCCTT
>CAJVPZ010004159.1:0-10240 GCA_910592135.1 Racocetra fulgida | reverse complement strand
AACGTATAAAAAAAATTCTTTCACAATTGTGTAACCATCGGATAATCATTTCCATATTTGGGACGGTCTCACCTCGATCGTTATTACTAAATTGTTAACGTTAATCCATTTATTTTTATATTACGTATTCGAGGTTCTCTTAAAATTTTCACATTCACATCGCCTATATATGCCATTAGCTACTTTTTTGCATGTTTTGCAATATAGATGTGAATGATGGTTGCATTTATCACAAACCTTACACCCGTATTTCCATCCTCTAAAGATATGCCACTTTTCAAAGTAATTTTTATTTGTATACATGTTATTTTGATTTTTTTTCATCTCTTACAAAGTAAAAGGAACAATAATATATACGTGGCTAAAACTTTTTTTATTATACAAACCTGCTCCGTCTTACAAACAAATTATAAGCTTCATAAGTAGATAATTGCAGTAGATAAAAATCTTGAAAAACACAATTAAAAAAATTGAATAATAGTGATAGATAAAAACTTTATTAATTATCGATATCGGTCCTGACCGCTGAGGTCAGGACATGTGACCACATGTGATTGGTGCAGTAGATTAGTTTTTTTGGTTCAAAATGCTAAGTATAATATTATCAATATCCTTCTGCCTTAATTTTGAAATGGTCAAAGTGCTGAAAGATTTAACTCTTTGAATTTTTTATTCTCCAATATTAATAAAGAGTGTATAAAGCTTTCATGATCTTTCTACTTTCTTCCACAGCATAGTATCCGTAATATTGGGTATTTGTTTTCTAACTTCTTTATTAACTAGTAACAAAGATGCATATGTGGGATTTGATTTCTTGTGATGTTCAAGCTGTTCCGATAGAGCTTTACCAAAGAGATAATAACAGGTTATAAGATCTAGTAATGGGATCCATCTATCTGTTCAGATAAGTGGAGTTTATCTGTATCTGTCTGTAATAACTCTGGCAGATAGTCGAATAAGTTGAATAAAAATAATAATTTATAACAATATATAATATTATACTTATAACCAGCTATTTAACAGCATTGACCACTTTCTATAAAGTGATTTGTTTCAACTATATATGTATATATAATAATATTTATATTGCAAATATACATCGCAAAAAAAAAAAAAAAAGAAAAAAATTGAAAAAAAAATTTTTTTCTATTATTCTGGAAACATGTTACTAATCAAGCTATTATTTTTTTTTAAAAAAACAAGTTGTTCAAATGTATGCGGTTTAAAATTAGTACACTTTGATGTTATAATATTTTCAGCATCTGAAAATAGATGCTTACTAGGTGTAGATGTTGCTGGTATCGAAAGATACTTATGAGCAAGTTTAACAATTGTAGGAAATCTTTCTTGATGATTTACCCACCAAGTAAATGGATTTAGCATCAGAGAAATTTCTGGTTATGCAAGATAATCAGTTACTTCATCTATTCAAGGATGATGTACTTGAAATATTCGAGTAATAAGTGAATTGTCATTTTTAATTACATGCTGAGGTTCTTCAGAGGCAGAAGAGTCAGATTGTAAGTTTGTAACTATATTTTTTAATATGGTTATTGTTTTTAATTTTTCATTTTTAGAAACAAAACCAAGAGATTTACACCAAGGATCCAATAATAATACTAGCATACCAACTTAAGCAGATTTGACTCATCCGATAAGCCTATTACAATTTTGGTATGTATTAATCTTAATTCGTTGAGCCCCAGTAGTTACATCATCTATTTCCTCATCAGGATTTTCATAAGTAATATTATCATCTAATGCAGTTACATTTGAATTAAAGTTGATTATTTCTAAAATATTATCATTGGATACAAGATCAGAGGCCAAAAGAGAAATTGCATAAAACATAAAACTAATTGTTGAATAATTGCTTTTACCTAAAAATTCTGTTACATCTACAAATAGTTTTAATATAGATAAAAGATCTTTAATAATATCTCATTCCATATTAGTCAAATTAATTTTCTTAAGGTGTATTGCTTCGCGTTTTGATTTACGATTAGTTTCTGTTTTAAGTATATTAATTATTATATTTATTGCTGGATGTAATTTGATTACTGTAAATTGCTGAAAATAAGCACCCTCTAAAAATAAGCACCCTCTATGATAATTATTAACCTCTAAAAATAAGCACCTTCAACTGAAATTATCCGCGATTTAATATTATTGGTTAAAAAGACATAACAATTACAGGCCCTGATTTGTCCTATATATATTCATATATACGCATACTTTTCATGCTTCTATTCTATACCAAAATCATAACTCATTCGTCACTTAGTTTTATGCCACTTAAAATTAGATTAAAAATGGCAAGTTTTGATCATAAATGTCATGATCTTTAATTATTTTTTGCATTTTCCTTACTTTTAGATTGCCAAAGGTAGAGCGCTTTAAAACATCATTAGGATGTATATAGTATTTATTTGGTTTTTTGTTTTTTTAAAAGCTTTCTTTTATAACACTGCATAATAATAACTATTTTTTTATATTTCGTCAGGTTTAGTGAGTAGATTATGAAGCCTTACTGTAAAAAACTGTATATAAGACACGGGCCTTTTACATTTCACTAGATTAAAGCCTATAATAAACCCAGGTATTATATATGGTTGAAAATTTATACACTAAAAGGAAAAATTTTAAAAAGCATGTATATGTTGTGCCTCAGGCTAGTGCTTACAGCTGACACACATCAAATATAGATCGTCAAGTGTTTGTAATAGAATGTGCTACGACAATTCAGGCAAAGAAAAGAACAGAGTTGCTGAAGAAACTTAATATAAAGGAGCTCTACTGTTGGTGGTGAAATACTGAAGAGATTCAAAGTGATTTAGAGTAAAGAATATTGCTAATGAGAAAAATGCAAAGAGATTTAAGAAATCAAGAATAGAAATAAAAGTCTATTCAATTTTTACACTCCTACTTTCGTCAGATCGCAGTTTAACTACATATGAGCTGTGATCTGAGGCAAGCATTAGCCTGAAGCACAACATATATTTTTTATTTCTAATGAGCTGTCCAAATGCTTACATTTGGTTATTGTAAATTCTTCAAATTTGCATCCAGGTATAGTACATAGGAGGCCTCGATTTGTATTCAAGTATAGTATATAGAAGGTTTACTATTATGATGAAGCTTTTATCTAGCCACTTATATTACTTTTTCGCAGTTTACTTCCAGAGTAGCTTTATTAAATCTTAGTGTTTACAATTTATGCATTCCGGTAAGGATGTAAAATTACTGCAATTTTGCATAAATTAATTTTCATGTGTTTTGTAATTTTGAACATATGATATTTAGTTTTTTAAATCAAATTTTTAGCGATCTAGGAGTTACAATTTGGATAGCATATTCAAATCAACTAATATAATGATACTGGTCAAACTTTTTAAATTTAGTACTTTATATATAACAGAATTACAGTAGATCAGTATGGTACAGATCAAAATTAAATAGTTTACTATACTGATCAGCTATGATTCTTAACCCTAACACTAATATATACTAGGACCCGAAAACCGGTATAAGTCCAGAGCCCATAACAGCATTCAATTAATGGCCCTAACCTCTGAAAAATCTGGTCATGTATATCGCAGATCAAAATTTTCAGGTGCGTTACAAACGGAAAATATCGAAACTACGTTTTTGATATTATCATTATAGATGCATCAAAATTGTAATTTCAGTCATCAAAATGCATAAACATATAAGTCCTCCGCTTCGCTCCAGACAATAACATCAGATCAATATAGTACAGATTTTATAATTCAACCTATACTATATAAAATTCGGCCTGTACTATACAGTTCTGCTCACCCATACCATATTGATCTGTGAAACTCCTATGCATAACACTATGAAAATTACATGAAATTTGATTTTCTGAGACTTATATAAAAGGTAGACAATATTACTAAGTCTTGGGTTTTGTGCAATTCTGATCTCTTGTGGATAGTATATTAAATTATAGCTCTTTTACTGTTGATCATAATTTAGACTATGAACAGTTTATAAAGCCTTGGGTTTTTTATATTCAGGTTGAAAGTTTCAATTTTCACAGTTCAGGTTATTAAGTTAGAAACTTTACTAAGCCTTGGTTTTTTTTTCACAATTTACATAGGACAGTTGGTTCTTAGTTTTTCTTAGACAATTCAGACTAGGCTCAAAGCTAATAAGCTTTATGAGAAAACCTGTAGCTATTTGGGCTGAAAGGTTTTAATTCACTTCAGATATTTGGTGCATACTTAATAACTAGGTATGAACGAGAGGAGCTTAGCTGTCTAATTGAAATCTAACATTGTAATAGTTAGAAATTGGTATTGACACAATTTGATTTCTGCTCAACATTCTGTTATTACAAAACGTAAGAATAAAAAGGTATATAAATGGGTTTTAAAATCTGCTAAAAGTGTGAATTCAAATAAGTAATATAGTATTGAACTTTACTTTAACAAAGATATAGATATAGGTAAAGAAGATATAAGCATATGATTGATACTCAGATAAATGATATAATTTTAGAGCTTTTGTTATTAAAACTGTTATAGCAAAGGGTAATAGTATTTGATACCTGCTAAAGACAATGTAAATTTGTTATAAAAAATAATGAGTGTCATCATGCCTAATCATCTAATAATTTGGATTTGTTCAAAATCAACAAGATCCAATTGTCAAAATATTCAAGAATCATGATTAGACGTGGGATTAGACATCTAATCCAAAGATGTCTAATTTTGTCCAATGTACACCACTGATTATATGTATTTAATAATAAAAAAAGTATTTTAATTTACATCATGTAAAGATTTGCTAATTGATCAATATATTTTAAATTGATTGAGTTGATCAATGTCTACAATTATACAATACTTATGTTTAGATATTAACATGCAACCACCTTAATTAATATCTACCAACTCTAATCCTAACAAAAAAAAGAATTCAGTAAAGTATTCGTCATCTTGTTTATTATAATACTGAAATTTGGAGTCTTAATTTGTAAATATAAACCCTACTAAAATCTACCTATATACTCTTTTATTATAAACACTAACCTAAATTCTAATCAAACTATAAAAAAAAAGCTGATCAAAACACCCAAAAAAATTTTAAATTTTCATAATAAAATAAGTCAAAATTTCAGATTATCTCTGATAATTTATATTGATTTAGTTTAAAAGTTTTGGTTTGAAATTGGCTTAGTTTATCATTGTCTATCTCCTATAGGCAAAAATTATTGATTATTAAGATTAAGTAATATATGTAAAGATTTACAAACAATTTATAAATATTATGCGGCTTCAGAATTATAGCTAAGGATCAATCAAATACAATCATACAATTCAATTTTACTGAAGATATTGCAATATTAATTCTATTTTATTGGAGATTATGCAATTTCACATGAATGTTCAGATTAAATTTTATGAAATATTATAATTAATTTTTAATAATCACCATTCAAAAAAATGCTTTATAATTGTAAATGCAACAGCTTTATTGTAGTTTTGTACTGTATTGTATATAATTCACCAAGATTTATATGCTACTAGTATTTTCAATTCATAATAAAATGAATTACAGTCAAAGATATTTCGCTATATCTTATTCAACATTTGATTTTATCACATTATCTAATAATAAAATAAGTAAATTAGCTTATTATTATAATACATATAATAAAAAATACTCACTAACCAGTATATGAACATATTCTCCAAATTTTCAATATAAACAATTAGATAGTTTTCATCATTCTCTATTAGAATTACTATTTGCTCCTCAGATTCTCTTTCAATACCATTAGAAATGCCACATTTTTTAAATGAATTAATGATCATATCAGCTGGAATATCACTTCACAATTCAACTATCCATTAACAAATAAGATTATATAGAGGCTTTTTTAAATTTTCTTTCTTTGTAAATTCAAAACTACCAAGCACCATCTAATTTTGCCATTTTTCTCTTATATGGTTCTTGAATGGTTTGTTGATACACATATCAAGCGGCTGAACTAATGAAGTAAGACTGCCAAGAATAATTCCCCTAACTGTGTTCATTTCTTTACACTTTTCCTTAACAGATTCTGTAAGATGTCCTTCAAAAGAGTCATTACTAATAGGCTACATTTTTGTTTATATGTTGGAAACCTTCTTTTCTAAACTTCATCTAATCATTCATTCATTAAAATTTCATCCATCCACCCATTTTCTTGCATTTTAACAACGATACTCAAGAGAAAAGGATTTCTAGAAAGCCTTTTACCTTTAAAGATCACCATAGAAGGAAGTTTAACTCCATTAGCTAGTATTGCAAAAACATATGTGAACCAATTCTTTTCATTGCCTGTAGTTCTGATTTGGACTGTTTTTGCTAAACAGTGGTCTACAGTAAGATTTCCAACTATATTAAAATAAATGGGTGTTTCATCCATATTTGCAATAGAAGATAGTTCATAGTTATTTATATGTTGTGACTTCTTAATAAAATTATAAAAATTATCTAATTGTTCAGATAAGTCATGGGGAAGTTTTTGTCCAACTTTTGTGCGGCATTTAAGTACAAGATCATATCATTTTATAAATCCTTGACACCAACTATTTGAGGCTTTAAAAACTTCTAAGGCATCAGAATACTCATGCTAAAATCTGGTTCTAAGAAGCTCTACTATTTTAAGTTTTATTGCGAACAGTGTTACTATAATTCCATCTTGATATAATTGAACTATCCATTGACTTAACACTTCCTCCGTAAGAGAATATGTGGCTTTTCTTCCAGAACCGACACTTTGACATGAACGCATTGCTTCTTCTAATTTTTTTTCTTTTTTTTGCCATCTTGACACTTGAGAATAATCGATACCAAATATGTGCACTGCTTCCTTATTAGACGTTTCTTTTGCCTTTGAAATAATTTTAAGCTTTTGCTTAACAGTATAACTTTTGCATTTTGTAGGTGACATGTTTTGGTTACTCATTAATTTTTACGACTAGTATTTATATAGCTTTTCATAATGTAATTTGCGTAATATCAAGAATTGTGCATCAGTAATTTTTGAATTTGTGATTCATGTGTTTTTTTTTATATATATATTTTTCTGGTTAGATAATTACAATCAAACCATATCGGCGTAGAAGTGTCAATTTGTTTTAACTGCAGCATTAAAGATTTAAATAGAATTAAATTAAATAATAAATAGTAAATATATATGTAACATATTATAAGCATCACTCACATATTTGAATAAATCCTTAAAATTAGATCCAATAATACACCAGTACAGAACACATTCTGGATTATTATAGCATATATTTTTTTAGATGAATCTAACCTTTTTTGTTCTCAACAATTCTAATACCATTCTTTTTAATCTTACAAATTTCTTTTAGGTAGATGGAAATTTTTTGCATTTCAATTTAGTTAAAGCTTTATTGCCTGTAAGTAGCATTTAATTCTAGAATTTTTCTTATGTTTTTTTTCGACCCTTTTATAGATTATGCAAATTTTATACACATGAAATACCTTTCTTTTTTTTTGCTAATATAATAGCATAATCGAAGTGCATTATCGACCATTTAAATTACTATCTTTTGGCAGTTTAAAATTCTTTAAAGGCTTTTTTGATAAACAATTCTAAGTCTATAATGAAACTTGTTTCTAACCCTATCGTACGCATCATTGTTAACAAATAATGTATAGACTGTCCATTTAAATAGTGATTTGGGATGACTTAGAAATTTTCTTACAAATCTTATATCTTTAAAATGATTTTTTGATTTATTCTATCTTATATTCAGCGAATTTTGAGTAATATTCAAATGTCTCTACATTATAATATTATTTAACAACTTAAGGTCTTTTAAAAGACCTATTTTTGATAAACTTAGATACCTCTCAAATGTTTTTATTTTTAAGTACTACTCAGATGCCTTTTGATCTCTGGTGATATCTATATCAGTTGCAGCAGATTTCAAATATCATTCAAATGTCATTTTTTGTCTTTAAAGATGTCTAGTCTATTTCCATATAGAAGAAATATCTCATATGACCACAGTTTCGTATAGCCGCCTTGCTATTATTATTAGTAATGCTGGTAAAATTAAATTTTACTAATTAACACCAATTTCACCAATAGTAGTGAAATTATTTCACCCTTCTGATATCTTTAATTATGACTGGAATAAGTTTCTTGAAATGGTACATATATACTATGAGGGGGTAAAAGGCTTTTATAGAACCATGCTCATGCGTTTGTATGCATAAATTTAAATTCTCTCAGTATAGCCAACAAAAAATTTTGAGATTGCTATTTGGTGTAATGTAGCACATTCAAAGAAATGTTCGTTTTGTCAAGAATCACTCATAACTTAAAAATCTATATAAGTAACCACCTTTAGTGCTCTAACAAAAGTCTTGCTTAGACGATTCTACTCCTATACTTTACTAACGTCTAACTCTAAAATAAGCCAACCCTAACATAATCATATTTTTAATCGTTATGTATTCAAGATTTTTGTTGGCTACGCTAGGAAAATTCATAAATCTATTTTTACATTAGCATTACATAATATTGTGCCCTATAGAATAATATACTTTTAAATTGTAAATATTTAGTAATAATACCATTTTCAACTCGTACGTATGTACAGTACTCTCAGAAAATATATCGCAGTTACACAAAAAACAACATAAATTTTCTAAATATGTAAATTTGTTGCTTAGTAAATTAATAATAAATATCGATATGCCAATTCAGCAATATATTATTACAATACTTCAGCAGTATGATTTGGAATACTGTTGATTAAATTCATGAAAATCGATGCATTTAGCCTTTCATATTCCTCTAAAAGCATTGGTTTCAATTTTTCATATGTTCTTAGGGTGGTCTTCGTTGCTGCATTCTACGTATCTTTTAGTCTATTCCATATGTGCTTCTTTTGTATACCAGTGATATACTTTCTAAGTATACTATACTGTACATACGTACGTATGTACCTTATACAAACGATGCATTTCAAGTCTATACATTAAGTAATATAGCAATACATACTACGTATATACATACGTATATATATCTATTTACATATACCCCAAGTTTGTATATCCATCTAACAACTTAACTTTATATAATTTTAGATTAATATATAATTATATATTTAAATGAAAATTAATTTACTTTGCTTTCAGTACTTATATACATAGAGCTATTACAACTAGTAATAGCAATAAATATTAATATATTTGTCTTCTAAGCGAAATAGCTACTTTAGGATTACTTTAGAATCGTTTTGTATATTAAATTTTAATGTTCTAAAATAATTAAAATTTGTTTTTTGTTAGTAGAATGAGTGAAATGTTATATTCTTAAAAAACATTTTAAACTGTATTGAAAAAGTGATATAACTTGAGCCCTTAAATATGCATATATATATATCTTATTAACCAATTATATGAACATTTTTTTATGAAATTTCATTGGCTAAAAATACATATAATCAGAAATTTTCAGTGAAGATCATTTAAAAATTTTACTCAAAAATAAGTACACTCTATATATTAAAAAGGGGTGCTTATTTTTGGCGATTTACGGTATCCAAAAAGAAGAATCCAAATAATATAATAATATCCAAGAAAGTATAAAAGAGACAACTTGTTTAAAGACAAGTAACAAGTTTAT
Organism: Racocetra fulgida; assembly: GCA_910592135.1. NCBI lineage: Eukaryota > Fungi > Glomeromycota > Glomeromycetes > Diversisporales > Gigasporaceae > Racocetra > Racocetra fulgida. The sequence goes on along the minus strand of CAJVPZ010004159.1, from coordinate 555 downwards.
AAAATTCAAGTAAAAGCTCATTCATTGCAAGAACAAGATAGTTGTCAACACTAATCAAGATATTTTTATACTATCTTTTACTATTCTATATACCTGTTGATGGAGTTGTTGTTCTTTCTGTTGTTATTGTTTCTTTTATAATAGCTCTTTTTGTTTTAGTTTCAAGAACCTTTTATACTGTTTCTTTTTCCAAAAACAATGACCTTTTTTGTTTTCAAAGAAGAATACCATAGTGGAAAAGAAAATAATAATAACAAGTCAAATATAAGGTTTCAAAAGGGAAAAAAAAAATAAACTTGGAGAAAGAAAAACAAAGTAGAGTAAAAATTTGAAACAAAATAGAAAAATCAAAAATTCAAGATATTTGTATTAAGCTAACAAGGTTTATAACTTAAAAAGAAAATGTAAGAGGACTCTTTACGAATCTAAAGAAGGTGAGAACATCCAAAATGGTTAAGTAAATGGCGAGATATTAAGGGTCAAAGTTTGTGTAATGATATTTGTAAAGACAAAATTTTAAAGAAATTTATAGTAAAGAAAAGGGAGTGAAAACTT
>CAJVPZ010004158.1:0-10241 GCA_910592135.1 Racocetra fulgida | reverse complement strand
TATTCTGTTGGTACGATCATAGTAAGGTGCCGGATAATTATTATTATTAGTAATATTTAGTAGTATTATTTATTTATTAGTATTAATTGATATATAATCAATAACTTTGATTAATATTACCCAGGCGCATTCAACATTTGGATGCTGTTATGGGATTTGAATTAATGAATGAGCCTCAGTATGTATTTTTATTATATTTCAGTTTATTTAATTAATAACAGTAAGTTATACTAAAAATAACATTAAAAACTTATTATAAAGCCCTGGTTATATTGGTCTTTCAAATCTTCTTCAATATGATGCTGGTTCCAACCTTGTGTTTGGTGACTCACCAAACGCCTTGCAATCATTTGCTCTTGGTGCTGGTATGCCTCAGGAAATTGAAGTATGGGTTAGATCATGGCCATTTCCTACTAGAAAAGAAACTACCAGAATTCTTAACAAAGAGTGCAAATCTGCATGGATCAATAATCAATGTATTTGGCAGCAACATGGTGTATGGGGAATTGATACTAACACCTCAAAACCTAAAGTTTTGGTTAAGGATTATTTCATGAAACACCCAAAAACTGGTGAAAAGTTAGAATTCTACAAAGATTTCTATTTGCCATTTGTAAAAAAATATTCGGAGGGTATTCAAAGTGTTAAACACGATTATTATATTTTTGTGGAGCCACTTCCAAATGAGGTATTTAAATACGATTAAGTGTTCATGCTAATACCATTATTAAGCATTTTCGTCATCATTATTAGCCACCACCAAAATGGACGCCTGAAGATCACCATAACAATATAGTTTATGCGCCTCATTGGTATGACTTGAAAAGTCTGTTTACAAAAACTTTTGACGGCATGATTACACATGATGTTCAGCGTCTTACTCGTGTAAGTTTGTCTTTCAAGTCTGTCCTTTATTATGCTGCAAAAATTTATCGCTCTTTTCGAATTATTACAGTCATTGAATTATAAACTTTCGTTAATTTTCGTGGTTATTAGATTCTGCTTTGCAGCATATTGTTATAACAATATTTATTGTTATAACGCCATTGTTAACTTGCAAATATAAATATAATGTTTAAGATTTATAAAAAAAAACTATAAAGTTGTTTATTAAACTTATTCTAAAAGAGCGATGATTTAGTTGAATTATAAACTAACAATTTGAGAAATTAGGGTCCTCAACATATTGTATCAGCCACGTATTTTGGAATTTCGGGCGCCAAGAAAAATTATTTAGGTCAAGTACGAAACATTGTCAAATATGGTCTTGAGAATGTAGGAGACAAGCCTTGTGTTATCGGGGAATGTGGAATACCAATGGATATTAATGATAAAAAAGCTTTCGAAACTGGTGATTATACACATCATAGCAATTTCTTGGATGCAGTGTTAGGTGCAATGGAAAGGAATCTTGTTAATTTCACGTAAGTGATCAATAAATTTATTTTTAAAATAATTACAAGTGTTTTGATTCAAATAAAAATTATAAATACAGACTATGGAATTATAATCCATTAAATGATAACATACACGGTGATCATTGGTATGGTGAGGATTTTTCAATATATTCACCACCTCCCTACAAGACTAGTGCACCGACAACTCCATCTGCATCAGTAACTTCAACCACTGTAACGAGCGAAGCCACAATCTCCATTGTAAATAATGAATCATCAAAACTCAAATCTAGAATGAAAAAAACTCTCAAAATCCAGACATTTCAGGTTAATGGTTCAAAGGACCAAACATTTCAAGATACACTTGAAGATCAAAAAGATCAAGTGTTTCAGGACGCAACTGAGGAGCCTAATACTGCTGAGATATATGCAGAGTGCGAAAACACCATGGACCAATTAAGCCCTACAAGCCCTACATCTCCATTTGACCTAAATCCATGGCAGCTTGAACGAGACCAAGAAGAGTCACATCATACAGGAGGCAGAGTCTTGGATGCAGTTTTGGTATGAATTATTTATCAATTGAATCAATTGAATAAAATATTTGCTAAATTAATCACCTAAAGTAAGATATGAATATTAAAATCATTTTCTTACATATTTTTCATTACACAGCGTCCATATGCAGCTAAAATTTGTGGTATACCACATACCATGGCATTTAATATAAAAACTAAAGAATTTACGTTTATATTTACAAATTATCCAGCGTCACAGCGAATTGAAAATACTGATGTTCTTATTGTTGCACCAGAAACCGAAATATATATCCCGAGCTATCATTATAAAAAATTAAATCTTGATATCCGAGTTTCGGATGGAGATTGGAGGTATGTTAAAAGTAGACAAACACTATATTGGAGGGTTAAAGATTGGAAGACGGAAGGCGTAGAACACACTATACGAATAAGAGGCATTGAAAGTTCAGCAGTTATTCTATCAGAGACATCAGGAAGTGTTGAATATACGAATGACGATATCAAAAAACAAAACAATTTGAACATTGAAGAAAGACCAGTAAATATTAAATGGGTTTTAGGAGCAATTTTAATTCTTATGCTTGCAATATTGCCATTTGATATGTTTTGGTGGGTATTTTCAGGAATGTGGAGGGCGGACAATATAGAATTGAAAAATGTTACGTTTATAGTTGATTAGATTTTTACACAGACAATGAAATTTTTTAGATAGGGAATAGATAGGGAATACCGTAAATATGAAAAAAAAAAAAAATCTTATAAATAACATAAATTCTTTTGAATAATTATTAGACTTATGATTTAACATTTTTGTAAATTAGAAATATGTGACGCTAAAGTGATGCATCACATGAACAATAGAATATTCAGTAGTACTGTACACAATTCTAATCATTATCAAATCATTATCAAATAAGTACTACATATTCAAAAATAAATTTTTATTTTAACGCTATTATTAGCGTGCTATACTATTATTAAATACAATTATCGTAAAGTTCTTAAAGTTTATAAAGTTTTTTTTTCGGATAAGAAATAGTTGTTATGCTAAAATGATAATCAAAAAACTCTTATAACGTCAAGCATTATTTGATTAAGTTCCTGAATAAATTAAAGTTAGAAATATCGAATATAACATAAATCAATAAAGCAAAATAAGCAAAATAAGCAAAATAAGCAAAATACACAAAATACACAAAGATATTTACCAATTCCAATTTATCAAGTTCATTACTCACGCTTTCAAATATGGATCTAATATCATCTCTAATTTCCGTAGGTTTAACTTTATCAAGAATTTCTTCAGGATCCTGGAGATGCCATCCGCTTCTTCTCTTTTGAATGTTTAAATCAGATCTAACATAGACTAAAAGATCATTTAATCCAAAGTCATTGGATAATATCCAATCATTATTTTCCTTAAACGATGGAATATTTTGGATAACAGTATTCGTTTGTTTAGCTGATGACTCAGTTGACGGGAAAGTATTTTTGATAACAGTATTCATTTGTTTAGTTGATAGCTCAGTTGACGGGATAGTATTTTGGGTAACCGTAGTGTTTTCTTTAAGTTGTTTTGATTTTCTATTTAAATATAGAAAAACAGTACATTGGTTATCTCGTATTGGTAGTTTATTGATTGGTTCATAATTTGATATATCAGAAAGAGTTGATGAAATTGATATTGTCGAAGTTCTTTTAACAGATGGTAATGGAGTTGAATAATAAGAAGATATCGAATTAAAAATTTCAAGAGGGTGATCATGTGGCATTAAATGTCTTTCTTTACTATTTATTTCTTTTATAGAAATAGTATAGTTATCCCAATAATCATCATTTAATTTAAATCGACGAATTGCTTGTTTAATAAAAGCTATAGTGGTTGTTTTTGGACTTAATAAACCAATTTTATATTTAAAATCGGTTTGTATATTTTGACCGGGATAAATACGAAGAACACTATAAGTAGAATCAGTAGTTGATCGATTAATAGATGATGAACCAGTATGTTGTTGTGAACGTTTTAGACTCAGTGAACGCTGAAATGGTTGTTTTGAAGAACCCTTTTGAAGTTGTTCATAAAAATTATTTAGTGGTTTAACGGAATTAAATGGAATATCATCCTTCTTCTTTTTTCTTTTAAAGAAATTCTTAAATATTCCATCCTTTTTTTCTTTTTCTTTTTCTTTCTTTCCTTTATGATGAATTTTCTCACCAGATGGTTCAACTATTGTATTTTTATGATGGTCATCGGAAATTGGACTATTTTTTCCAGAACTAGCACCAAAAAATTTAGGCTTGACTTTAGGTTCATCATCATCATCATCATCATCCGAAAAATCTATGAAATCGCTACCCAAATCTGACATTAATGACATATCATTGGTTTTAGGAGGTGAATTTGAAATCTCAGAAGGTTTTGAAGTAGAACTTGAAATCTCAGAAGGTTTTGAAGTAGAACTAGGCGAATCTATAGGATAGTTCTTTATCTGTTCATAATTAAATAGTCCAGTTTGTTTTCTCGTTTTTATTTTATAACTTACAGACCCATCATCAGGCGAACTTATTTGTGAACTGGTAGCAACATTTGTTGAGATATCAGTTTCATTATTTTGTTGATTGTTCTCATTAGTCTGTGTTGATATTGAGGTGTGCATAGGTGTTATTTCAACTTTTTCATACGTCGGTGTAGCACTTGCTGTATGTTGTACATTTAATTCTTCAGGTTCAACTATAAATTGAGATTCGGTGATATTTTCTTGGTCCGTTACTTCCAATTGTTGTGTTTGTTCTTGTTCTTCAATCCCTTGTACATCTTCATCCTCATCTTCTTCGCAAACAAAGTACTCAGGAGATGTAAAATAAACGATTTTTTCTTTTAGTTTTGTTGGTTTTATAGATATATTATCAATATTGTTTTTCGGTATTGTCAACTATTTAATCGAGCAGCTGTTAGGAAAAAAAAAAAAAGGGCAAATATCAAATGATTTAATAGAAGCATGAATAACTTACGTTAACATTTTTGTGCTTGTTTATTCTTGCTAATTTTTCAAATGGCATCTATAATTTAAATCTGTCAGCAAATCATTTATTGATTTGATAATATATAATAATAAAATTTTCAAAATTTACCTCAATATCTTCAGCAGGCATATAACCAACTTCACCATTTTTCAAGATTTTAACTAGCCACCAATAATTGTTCGAATCATCTAATAAAATTAGTGAATCGCCTTTTTCAACTTTTGCTCGACCTTCTACTGTTTCTGTAAAAGTACGTAACGCATAAACTAGACCAGGCTCGATATCTTCATCGGTAACTGGAGATATTTGACCACTATCATCATCTTCAAGTTGGGTAATTATTTGACTTTGGGATGCAGCACTTGTGTCTATAGATAAATTATGCCCTTGAGCCATTATTTAGGTTCTAAGGTCAGTCTTAAAAATATTAAAAATAGGAAAACAAATATAAATATGTATGTATTTATTATAAAAAGGGTTTTCGCCTAATTTTTTATATTTAAAATTAGAAGCAGAATTGGTAGGTCACTTTTAGAAATCGTATGGCCTTGTAGATGACAATTTTTTGGTGCGGATTAGTACGTACATCAATTCATAGGAGATCATATAAAATGTAAATTATATATGAATGTTAACAAGATTCAAGATTTCTTTAATATACTAAAATTCAAAATTTTCAAATATTTATTTAACCTAAACACTTTAAAGATCGATACTATGTATAAGAAGTATGGTATTCACTTCGTGTTTTTATTTTTGTAACAATGTCAATATAATTATTAATTATACCGAGATATTTATTTTGTTTTTTTTTTTTTGTTTGAATGTACTTATCGGTATTTTGTAACAATAAAATTGAAATATGTCCGATTTTCAACGTTTTTGCACGTGCAATAACAGTTTCATCCATTTTTTAAATGCTGATTCTTGATCCATTTTGGACTTGTACTTTGTAATACCACATTTGAACTCTAACCTACTATGTAAATACTCGGCCATTTAAAGTTAACATTGTTTTCTAATAATATCTATGTCCATTTTAGTCCATTTTGGAATAGCGCCAGGGCCAAAGTAGTTGGAAAATCTTCCGATAAAGTAAATTAATAGAACTTGGATTTCGTTAAAATTTAATTTTATTGGTCAATTCGTAAATCTATTCCAAATCTTAACAATCAATTATAGTCGGCCCCCTGTGCGTTATTTTATCCATTATACGTTATTTCGAGACGCCTATGTGCGTTTATTTCGAAATCAAGAATCAAAATTTTTGAATTGTTACCGTACTATCTCCGAAAGCCATTTTCCCTAAAAGGTATAATGCCAACCTAATCAGCCGGCGTTGAACTAATGCCGTCTAACTTTGTCGGGATTGTCTTTCGGGAAAACGGTCTTCGGGAACTTGAGTTACATTTAGATTAGTCCCATATAAAATTTCTTTTCAGATAAACCCGTATTTCAAACTCAAAACCGGGTAACAACTCGGTTTTTTGGTTCACCTGACCCGATTAACCGGTTAACCCGGCTAACCCGGTTAAGATAGCAAAAAATTGTACTTCACGTGATTATAACGATAGAAATTGGTTATTTTGTTATTTTGCCCTACGGTCAACAAGATGATTCCCACAATTGATAAATAATTTTTTTTATACATTTTACAATACTCATTTAAAAGCCCGGGCATCTTAATTTTTTATGAAACGAGAGAAAATTTAACGGATGAATTAATGTTTTACTTCGCTCTATAACATATTCTTTGAATCCCCGTGAATCCCATAACTTTTTTTTTGTGTAATCTGATTCGCCGATTTGCTAAAACTCGAGATATGATTGGTTGACAACCACGTGTAATTGTATAGAATCATCTACCTGTAGGGTTGTTAATGGAGTGTTCCGGTTAATAATAAAACATATAACCCACTCCGGAGCACTCCAGAAGCGGGTTATATGTATTATTATAGTCTGGAGTACTCCATTAACAACCCTATCTACCTGTTCATACGGTCAGGGTATTAATTAATCCTGATATAGTGATCGGGATTATACTAAAAATCCCAACTCTAATCTTAAAAATTTAAACTCTATTCCCACCTACGACATATACAAATTTTTTAGTTTTCGCAACATTAAAATTCTCGGCCACCTGGAATTATTTTTTTCCTACACTAGCTATGAAAGCCAAGAAATTAACGTGATTATCCTTATATCGGCGCTAGAATTAAAAGGTTTATTTTTTATTTTTATATTAAGATTACTTATTTTCTATTTTTTTTAAAGTGTTCCTATTGTCGAATCGGTCAAAGAAAAGAAAAACTTAAGAAATGTGATTTAATAAATATACTTTTGCTGAAAGCGTTGGATCCATGTTTACTAGAGTAAATATAACCTAATGCTGTAATGTATAGATGTTTAAAGAAACAACACCCATCTATTTTGGAATTAATTCATATATTGTATTTCTAATGCGCATAAACATTTGAGCTTTTAATTCGAATTCGTTTATAATTTTATTAGATATTTCGACGAGATTCTATTGAACACTTCATACTACTACGTAGTAATTAGATTTATAAATAAGCTTCCTTTCATAAAATAATATGTTTATAAACTTTATTACGTAAACAGTAAAGTATATCGATATATTAATATGCAGGAATAAAATATTGTGTTACTGTGCTATATATGTGTTATAAACGCATAACGGTGATTAATTTCTCCGTAACGCATTATATCATGAAATTATGGTCGATACGTTTAGCTCTAAAAGATATTTTATGAATGGAATATGTGCAAATTGCAACCGATATAATACATCTTATGGTTGGTGTCAAACATGTGACCCTTGGAAGACAACACAAGGATGGACAAGTGGAAATAAGGACATCGACGATTGTATTAAAGAATTTCAACTTAAAGCTACTATCTACGAAGATGTAATTGAATGGATTCCTTTTAATGGATTAGCTGATATTCAAAGCATTGGTGATAAATTTTTAGCAACTTGGTTAGATGAAATACGATATCTAGATAAAGTTGAGTATAATAGATATACACAGTCACGTATGCCATCATATAAAGTGGAACTTAAAATATTAACTAGATCACAAAATATTCAAAATATTTTAAAAGAAGTGAGTTTACATTATATTGTTTTATTATGTGTAGTTAATTTAATTGATAGTGTGAAACTTAAGTTATATAATTTATAATTTCCAAGTTTAAAAAACATGTGCAATTACATAAAAAAGTCTATGGATTAACTCAAAACTCATCCACAAACGAATATGTGTTAGTATTTGATGAATTTAGTTCTAAAAGAGATATTCGGAATGGACAATGTGCAAATTGCAAACGATATAACACATCACTGGCTTGGTGTCAAACATGTGACCCTTTGAAGACAACACAAGAATGGACAAGTGGAAATAAGGACATCGACGATTGTATTAAAGAATTTCAACTTAAAGCTACAGCATATGAAGACCTAATCGAATGGATTCCTTTTAATAGATTAATTAATATTCACAATTTTGGTGATAAATTTTTAGCTACTTGGCTAGATGGTGTGCGATATCTAAAACTTGAACCTGTATTTCAAAAATACATACATACACGTACGCCACCATGCACAATTACACTTAAAATATTGACTAGTTCACGAAATGTTCAAACCATTTTAAAAGAAGTGAGTTTATTTCATATCAAGAACGCTATGCCTGATGGATCATTGGTACTGTTTCTATATGGGATAGGTTTATGTACCGTTCTGATAGAGTTCTTAAAATGACCTGATGCCAATTTTTCATGAAAATGCTAAAGTCATGATCAATCCATAATATTGATTTTGAAATTTACTAAAAATAATCCTTGAGATAATATAGTGAAGGTATTTGTGTTGAAAACTTTTACTTAATGGCCGTGTTATTTTTATTTTTTTAGTTTTATATTACATATTGATCTTATAATCGAATCTTTAAACTTTGATAGTGCATAATTTTTTGAAACTCTATCAGGAGCGTAAATAACTTTTTTTGGCTATCTTATAAGGAATAGTACCGATGGTCCATCAAGAACAGTATTTTTGCCATTTGATAGTACGTATATATAATTTATGCTTTTTGTATATTTATAAGTTTAAAAATCATGTACAATTAATGAGTCAATTAGCGAGTAAATGTGTCTATGGATTAACTCAAAGCACAATCACAAACGAATATGTGCTAGTATTTGATGAATTTGGCTCTGAGAGAAATGAAGATCATGGAAAATGTGCAAATTGCAATCGTTATAACACTTCACTCGCTTGGTGTCAAACATGTGACCCTTGGAAGACAACACAAGGATGGACAAGTGGAGATAAAAATATCGATAATTGCATTAAAGAATTTCAACTTAAAGCTACGAAGCAAGAAGACGTAATCGAATGGATTCCTTTTAATAGATTAACTGATATTCAAAACATTGGTGATAAATTTTTAGCGACTTGGTTAGATGGAAAACAATTTGTAAATTATGATTATGATTATAAAGCATATACACAGTCACGTATGCCATCATATAAAGTGGAACTTAAAATATTAACTAGATCACAAATTTTATTAGATATATTAGAAGAAGTAAGTTAAAATATTTAATATTATTTAAATTATTGATATTACACAACGCATATATATAGCTTTATTTTAATTTATATTTACATGTTTAATAAGTTTGTAGATTATGTGCAGTTAAAGAATAGTGATCTTAAAGTATATGGGCTAACTCAAAATAACGAAACAAATGAATATGCGTTAGTATTTGATGAATTTTGTTCTAAAAGAGATGAACGGAACGGAGAATGTGTAAATTGCAAGCGATATAACACATCGCCAGCTTGGTGTCAAACATGTGATCCTCAGAAAACAACACAAGGATGGACAAGTGGAAATAAGGATACTGATGATTGTATTAAAAATTTTCAACTTAAAGCCACATCTTATGAAGACGTAATCGAGTGGATTCCTTTTAATAGATTAGCTGTTATTCAAAGCATTGGTGATAAATTTTTAGCAACTTGGTTAGATGGAAAAAGATATGTAAATGTAAATTATGTTGATGGATATAGAAAATATACACAGTCACGTATACCATCATATAAAGTGGAGCTTAAAATTTTGACTATATCACGAAATATGTTAAATGAAGTAAGATTATATTATATTATTTTAGGGAAATTCTATTTTCACCCGGGTTAAAGTCACCCGTTATATAAGTTCCATTATATTATATAAATACAAACTACTAT
>CAJVPZ010004157.1:0-10243 GCA_910592135.1 Racocetra fulgida | reverse complement strand
ACAAATGTTTAAACTCAATTATCTCGAAATGAGATAAATGTAAAAATGGGACCTTTTAATTGAAGACACTCCATATTTGATAGGTTTTAAGCCCTAAAAACCCCAAATAGGGTATAAGAAGGATGATACTCTATTTGAGGCTCAAGATATACTTAGAGGCTTAATTTAGATACCAAAGAGGTGTTAATACTCTATTTGAGGCTCTAGATATACTTTGAAGGTCGGATAAGGTAAAAGGGAGATGATACCCAATTTGAGGCTCTAGATATACCTAGAGGCGTAAATTGGGTGAAGGTACCGATTTCTTACCCCAGAACTTCCATTTTTGTACTACTACACTTCACTCTATCTATCGTTTAAAGAATTTGGTCATATAATTAAAATTGTTAAAAACAAAAATAATAATATAGACACCAACCTAATCAATTTTAAAATTCAAAATATCAACTCAAGATCTCAATGCAATCTTCAAGCACTTATATTTTCTCAATATTTTTTATAGATCCAACATATACAAGAAATCTGAAAACAACTTTATAATGTTTGCCAGATTGAAACCTCTGTTTTACTTCAACAACAAATTAAACAAGCAATTGAAAAAAGATACAAAATGCTTTCTACAAATATCAATAGTATTCTTAACTATTACAAATCTCCTATTTACTTCTTTAATATTAAACTTTCAAACCAACTTATTACAGATCCAAATCTTATTAAGCAACATATACAATCACATTTCCTTAACTGGACAGCTTATCAACTAATTGACTAATATCTTTTTAGCAACTTCTGGTCTGCACAGTACCAACCTCAAACACATATCAATACCCAGTGGTATAACTCTCTTACTCTTTCTATTTCAGAAAAAGAAGTATCTCAAACTATAGCAAAGCTTCCTAATAGAAAAGCCTGTAGTTCTACAGGTATTAGCTATGAAATGCTTAAATATACAGGTACTATCCATATTAAAGCCTTAACTGCTCTACTTACCTGATGTCTTATCTTAAACCAAGTTTCTAAGCAATAGAAATATAGTAGAATATACCCTATACCAAAGCACAACATATTTAATAGTAACTTTAATCTCACTTATTCTATAAGCCTAATCAAACACATCTATAAAGTCTATACAAAAATTATTACCAACAGAATTAGTACTGTATTTTCACAGTACTCAATTTTTTCACTATATAATTATGTTGCCTTACCTCACAATAGCACATTTATACCTATTTATATACTTAACAACCTTACTAAAGATACATTTTGTAATTAAAAAACAATTTGGCTTTTATCTCAAGACATATGATTCTGTTAATCTTACTCTTCTACAACATTTTCTTTAGTATCTTTCTCTTCCTACTTCTATTATCAATACTATTATCAACTTGCTTTCTGACTAACAAAATCAAGTTATTACAAATCTGGCCTTACTTCTTCATACTCTGTACTTAATAGTATTAATTAGGGTAAAACTATTACTCCTCTCTTATGGAGAATATACTATGATCTACTTATTTCATATATTCATAATAACTTTAAAGGCTATACTGCACAAGTTTTCTGGCCAATTAACCTCAAACACAAAATATTTGACAAACTCAATTCACATTGTTCAGTTCTTGCTTATATGAATAATACACTTTGGATTGCATTATCATAACAAGAATTTTCACAAATCCTTTCAATAGCAGAATCTTTTTACAATATAGCCAATATTCAAATTAATTCTTCCAAATCTATACTTACAATTAATAATCCTCTATTCAATTATAGTCCTATTACTTATAACAATTATTTATTTAATCTTCATCTCTCAAATCAACTATTCAAGTTTCTTGAAAACTGGTTTACACTTAACAACAAATAAACCAAACAGATTAAGCTTATTATAGCTGAGTCATCACACCTAGTACTAAACAAATTACTGACATATATATAATATATTATTAATACAGTTATTATTCTTATAATTGAATATTGTTTGTATAATATTGTTCTCAGCCAAAATACATGTGCAAAATCCTTACCATCCATATTAAACTTATCAAAAGTAAGGCTAAACTTAGCCTTATAATTCCTACTAGTACACTACTCCATCCTCAACTATATAATATTTGCAATATATGGGATATCTAACTACAACACCATATTACAAACTTTACTTAAAGACTTAATTCTTATGACTTTCTTGATTCTAGTATATGTATTTGACTTTAACAACTACAGAATAACTTTGGTTATCTATTAGTATATTAATACATAACAACCCTTGCATTGATGGACTTAACAAATATACAACTAGCCTAAAGATTATTCAACTTTTTAAATATCTTGATATAGCATTTACTTCTAATCCAATATATAATATTTCATATATTATTCAAGAGGGCTCTATCTCTCTAGAATCCTGCTTTCTTTACACTCTAAATATTTAACTTTTAAAAAGCAACTTAGATATCATCATATTTTATATTTTAACCAACTCACCACTTTTGATAACTCATACTTATTACATTAAAAACATATTTCACCTCATATTTACAAGACTCATACTTATTACATTAAAAACATATTTTACTTCATATACACAAGATTCCAAAAGGCAAAAAGCCACTTATCTAGAAAATCTAGTTACTAGTCACTCTTCTAATTATATACTTTATCAACACCTACACCTACCTCAAACAAACTATTATAGTTATACAACTAGACACTTTTCTTCACAAAAAAAGCCATGGCTTATTACAGTATATGATAATTAAATTATTGCTACCAAAGTTAAGAAGACAACCTTATTTGTCTGGAAATATTCTTATTACCTACTAGCAATGCCATATTGAATCACAATTTACTCATCTCTATCCTCTTTCACCTATTTAATCACATGTATGTCCTGGTTGTTTTCTTAACTTCTATATATTGCTAATAAATATATAGTTATAATTCCAATTAACCTTTCAACCTAATTCTTTGGTCGAGTAAATACATCCAAAAAATCTTAACTTTAATGCCAACCCTTTAGACCTTAAATATTCTATTGCAATTAGACACTCTATTCAAACCCTAAGTCTACCTAATATTTGTATTGCTATATACTCAATTCTAACAATTTTTGAACCTACCTTGTCAACAGATAATCTTCAACAGATCGCCAACTACAATTCTAACTCATCTGACTTTATTTCTATACTGATAGCTCTGTTATTGATTTAGAAACTTCACAATGCTCTATAGGTATTAGATGGATTTAAATTTCTAACAACTCAATACTACATATATTTTATACTCAGACAAAACTCTGGCTTTGTTCATTTAAGGCAGAACTTTTAGCTATTTTATCAGCTTTCATTACTGCTCCCAGAAACTGCACTATAATATATATATTGATTCTTAATCTATAATTTCTAAATATTAAAGCCTTGTGCATTCTTTTACCACTCTATTATATACACATATACTATACTTTTCACTATGATATACACTTATTAACTTTATAAAATCTTATAATATTCATATTATATTTTACAAAATTACTGCTTATCAAGATAACAATTATAATAATCTTGCTAACCAACTTGCACACAACTATTATAATTTATTATATCTTATATTTATACTTTATAATATCTACAATCCATCTTATACTCTGACTTTTAAGAACTTTTCTTTAGAATTACCTACCCACTATAGTATTTGTATAATATGCTATGCTCATATCTATGCATTATAGATAACACAAAACTGTTTTTAAAAATAGACCAAAATTTTAACCAAATTAATTAGCAAGCTACTTAGTTATATATCAACAACAATCAAAAAATTTTTAACTTTTTACACAGTTTTCAATCCTCTGCTCTTAAATTCTTTAGAATTAAAATTTTATTAGATGACCTCCCTACTCCACATATTTTATACAAATAAATCATTTATATTCACCTACTTGCCATCAATATTATCACATTAGCTTCTATCTTCACTAAATATAACCTATTTATCTAACCAGTTATTATTCAATCTAATAGATAATTTATTACAACATACTTTCAACACAACAACACTTGATACTACCGATGACATTATAACCAATCTACATAATCAGATTAAACAACTACACTGTATGACTATACACAATATACCAGATATACCTTCAGTCTTCTTAATACTATCTGACCTAATACTAAATAAAATTATCACTTCAGTTTCAAACTTATCAACCCAAAAAATAGCTGTAACACTTGTTATCAATTTCTACTCTATTTTAATTAACAAGTTTATCATAAATCTGGATTCTATACTGTATTTCTAGATCAAAGCTCATTCTTCTACTAATAATCTACCTTCTAATCTTACTTCGCACATATCTCAGCCTTTTCCTTCTACTACTATTAGCTCTAAAATAAATTCTTGGTATATATATTGGATCAAATACCAAACTAATCTTTCCTATATTATTACTAATACCCAAATTTAGGTGAGCCTTAGCTACTCCAGTTGGTTTAGGTTGCAGATAAACTAGTCTGAGTCTTTATTCTTCTTATAATATTTTAAAGTAGATTAGTGCTTCATGTAATGATCTCAATTAAATATTCAATAAAGATAGAGCATAGCCTCACTATTAATATTAAAAAAAAAAAAAAAAATTACAGATCATTTTATCAGATTTAAAATTGTTTTGTTTATAGATCTGGCTAAATAATCTGCCTGCAAATTTAACCAAAATTATAAATGATTCCTCTATTTATTAGATAATACAGACCTGCTGATAAGATTTATTATTAAATTATGCTGTAATTATTATTTTGTCAACCAGAATATTAAAAATCTGGCATCAGCTATAATTTTAGTCAGCTGGCTAAGCCCCTTGGCTTGGCTAATATCAGCTATCATTGGGAATTTTAAAATTAGATTATTATGGATTTTAAATGATTATCAGTACCATTAATTAAAATTGTTTAGATTTTCTTCTATAAAATTGATATTTATAGAAAGCTATCAATTATAATCAGATTTATATCAATTATCGTTATCATCAGTTTTGATACAAATCAATTATCAACACCACCGTCAGTTATAATAGCTTGAAGCCAATCAATTATAATCAATTATCGCTGTTTTCAAAATCCTGTGTCCCTACACAATTGACACCTAACTATGGAATCGATTGCAGAATCGATTTTCATACCCTGCATCTCAATAATTATTATAAATTTTGGAAATGCAGGGGTATGAAAATCAATTCTGCAATCGATTCCATAGTTAGTATTAGTTGTTAATCATATAGAGACACAGAATTTTGAAAACAGCGATAATTGTTTGCAGCTGATCCTAATCAGGCTTCAAAATTTCCTGATGGATACTTTAAAGAGATGCCAAAATGAACTCGACACACATAATTTTATTTGTACGGTCTTGCTAGTTCAAGAGTTATTGCAGGTTAAATTTTATGTTTTTACTATGATTTTACTATTACACTCATTGATCTATAAAAATTTAATGATTTCACTATCGCTATGTACACTCCCCTGACAAAAGTCACAGGCCATCGATCAATTTTGGTGATGATCAGCAAGCGAAAGGATTCGTTGAAAATCTATTTGTGCATAATTGTTAGAAGATACATTGTTAATGCCTGTATGGTTAGATAGTATAAGACCTGTAGTTTTTAAAAATGTAAAGAAAATTTGTAAACGTATTTGTAGTTTTTTCTCAATGTCTCAAAAATGTAAAGAGTTATCTGAAAGTGAACAAAGCCAGATAGTCGGTGTTTGGAGATGTGGTTCTCCTGTTTCAACTATCGTAAAACAACTTAACTTTGCAAAAACAACAGTTCAAAATGTAATTAATCTTTATGAAAAAACTGGGGAATTAAAACCTCTTGCTCGGAGTGGGAGGCCACCCAAATTAAATGATTATGATAAACGTCACTTAACTCGTATTGTAAAAAATGATTGTAAACTTAGCTTGAATGTTTTGCAAAATGAATTTTTGCAGTCAACCTTGGTAGACGTTTCTATACGTACTCTACAACAGTACCTTCATGAAGAAGGTTACTATGCCCGAGTCGGAAAGAGAAAACCATATGTTAGTGTATCAAATGGGAAGGTCCGTTACAGCTGTGCAAAAAATCATTTGGATTGGACTTCTGAATGGGATAATATTATTTGGAGTGACGAGTCTCACTTTGAAGTGTTTAGAGGTGATGGTCATAACTATGTTTGGCGCTTACCTAATGAAAAATATAATGTAGATTGTCTTGTACCAACATTTAAGTCGGGTAGAAGTGGGGTGATGGTATGGGAATGTTTTACTGCGGATGGTTTGGGTCCGTTGATCTGAATTAATGGCCGACAAACATCGAGTGATTACATTGAGCTTTTGGAAACTCATTTATTACCCTTTTTAGATATTCTTGATCCTAATTTAGAGTATACTTTTCAAGATGACAATGCACCAATTCATCGGGCTCGGGTAGTAAAAAAATGGTTTGAGAAAAATTCAGTCAACCATCTTCTGTGGCCTGCACAGAGCCCAGACCTCAACCCAATTGAGCACCTTTGGGATGAATTGGAGCATCGGGTTTGTAGGCGTATTCCATTGCCAACTAGTGAGGCTGAGCTCTTTTCCTTTTTGGAAGAAGAGTGGTATAATTTAGACGAATCTGTTTACCAAAATTTGATTGGTAGCATGCCTAATCGTATTCTTGCTGTAAAAAAAGCTAGAGGAAACCCTACAAAATATTAATTACATAAATAAATATAATAAAACTTTAGCTACATTTTAAAAAAAAAATTTTTAAAAACATTACTAATATTTTCCCCCATAAAATCGGTTAAAAAATTTCTATCAGTTTGCCGATCATCACTATAATTGATCGACGGCCATGACTTTTGTCAGGGGAGTGTACCTGCACTATATAAATACGTAGGCTTGCATGATATACCTCATTCGTTGAACTACGAGATCTCCAAGGCGGCCACAAAAACCCGGGTCATGTGATTTGTATAAAATGCATATTTTCACCAGTTTTTTTATACGGCTATATTCTTTGTTAAGGCAGCAAATAAGATAACAATTAGATGCTTCCGCCTGAAACTACAGAACTATAAAAAAGCACGCGAGTAATACAAACTTTTAAACATCAGCAGCGAGTCTGAAGTTAAAATTATTGTTTCTGATTGGTTAATTTCTATAGCTGTTCATTACAGCATTATTATTATTATACCGCTATTTGTTTCAAGAAAACTTTCATACGAAAAATAATTTATTATTATATATATTTTGGAAGCTTATTACATTTTAATAGGTGCTCTTTTAATCGACGCTCTTTCAATCGGCTAATTAAATTAACTTAATCCTCTTCACAATGAATATACTTTTGACAGCGGCCTTGGTTGTCAATTTCAGTAATTTTTGTGAAGTTTGACCGGATTTTTTTAAAAGGAGCCTTCTATATAATGGATCACAAGCAATTAATTTATTTTTTTGAGTTTTATGATAAAATTTTTAATACTGGTAATCATAAATATATATTTTTTGGGAATTGATATTTCCACACCCTTTTTTGATATTGCTACACCCCTGCTAACTCTAAGCCCTATCCAAAACCCTAATAATTTATATTGATTTTTATTAACAGGGGTGTGGCAATATCAAAAAAAGGTGTGGAAATATCAATTTCCTATTTTTTTTAATGAATTGCATCATAATTTCGATAGCAATAATTACGTCAGAATGTTTTAAGCCAAACAATAATGTTTTATGATGCACTTATAGTATAAGAGCTATCGGTTCTTATTTGCTACATGCACATACAGGTTACTCTGTAAACAAGAATGCAATTGAATTCTTTCATTATTAATAAAGAATACTGCATCATCGATTCTAAGACAAAACACGCACTCTTTCGAACTGCAAAATCACCAAGCATAAAGCTCATTTATTTCTACTTTAATAAACACAGTATATAGTCCTGTATTCCTGTGTTCAAGTAATACCCTGTTTTAGTTGTCTCGATTTCCAGAAATATTAAAGGTTAACACCGGATAAGGCTATTTTTGGTGTACAATGTAAATTTAAACAGCTACAATGACATGGGTGCACACGGTAACAATAGCGTGTCCACTGTTAATAAGTTCCTTGTTATTGTTAGAATATAAAATCAAAGGTTTATTCTGATCCATGTTTCAATTCGAAAACGATTTTACGACTTGTACACTTTGAGAAATAAATCAATTTTGGGTATAAAAAAGAAAAAAAAGAGATGATACAATACTAAGACTTTTTCATTTTGGAGACTTTTGTTTGTTTATAATTGTCATCCAAACTAATAATAACGAGTAATTCTCCTGTGCGACGTCATGGGTTATGAGCAATGTACAATAATTTGTGCTGTATCACAAGTGCTTAAATAAATGCGTACATACGTGCGTACGTATAGCTCATATTAAAAGAACCTTGGATTAACTCATAGAACTTTTGAAAAACCATAACTCAAGAATGAATATCAATAAGTTCAGAATATTATTATTATTTAGTCTTTTTACTACATGCTTTTCTTCAATAACCGTTATAAATAAAACAGGTTACAAAATGCTTGTAGTAATAGACAACAAATCAAATTACAAAATATTAGAAGATAGTGAAGTTTTTCACCAAAGCACCAATACCCTGGCTCATTCACCTAAGCATGAAGTTCTTGCTTTATTAGTTCCTAATGATTATACAGAATGGAGTTATCGTTTTGCAGAAACTTTAGACTATTTCGGTTTATGGCGCAAGGGTAAAGACGTTATTAAACTAGGGGAAAACACGCTTATGAAATATGAGGAATTAAATAGTTTACCAATACATAGAAGGCAGTTAGCTATCCCGCGCTTAGATAGTAGCGCAAATCATGTTTTAGTAGTGTATAGTGGGATTCATGAACCGATTGTACTTTATATTTGTAGAGAAGGAAAGTATTATCCAAAATCATTTGATAAAGCAATAAAACAAAATAATAAATCGGATTACGTTAAAGGAACTGATATATGTGGCAAGTTTGATACAAACCAACCAAGTGGAAAATATAAAATAGAAGGGATACAAGGAAAGATTGATAAAGAAAACGGTTATAGTGAACTATAAAATTTATATATGTGTTTGATGAATATACTTAAAAGAATATTTCATACTTCAATTATTAGAAAATTATTTTCATAGTATAGAGTTATTGTATGTCTTGCATCCAATAATGATAATTATTATTGGAAATTAAATTTTTTTTTTTAATGTTAATTTATCCAGACTTTACATGAAAAATATTTGTAATGATAATATAAGACTTTGTTATTTGTAATAATATTCTGGCTTATCGGAGATTAATAAATTTTCTCCTAAGTTATGTTAACGATGATATATGATTCAGATCATTTACAGATCTAGTCGCATCAAATATGTGCCACTTAAATAATTAAAGTTTGGGTGACGATGAGACCAATCAATCAAATAGCATATTTCCGATTATTAGCCTTTGAAAATTCTTGTTTTGGTTTTCTTTAAATTGTATCTCCTCGAAAAATAATGAAAATTCTCAAAAAAAAAAAAAGAGCATAATTTTGTAGGCTTTATCTAAGTTATAAAGTTACGCTTTTATTTTTGCGAATTTCCAAATATTCATTGAGGAATGAGTTAAAGTTTTGGTTGTTTGCCTGATCAGCTGCGTAATTAGCTAATTAAGTAGCAGTGCAGATTAACACAATCTTAGAAAATTTACTAAACTATGATAAGCCAGATATTATTAGTTCATCCTTGTTCTCCTACGTCGCTTATCAGCAATTGTGGTAGCTGAAGCTGAGATCTTTAAATATTTTAATATTAAAATTTAAATTTTTAGGGCCTTTTTTTTTTAAAAGTTAGATTAAGGTTTAGTGAAAGTTTTATTAATAAAAGAGTATAAATGAATTTTAGTAGGTATTATGGGCTTTGCCTTGAAAATCACCTTCCAACATTTCCGATCGAGTTAATTCGAACAAAATAAACCCGAGTACCGGTTCATGTTCATATGTTAATCATCTTTTACTTTTAGTGATTCAATAGTTATTCGAATAACTATTGAATCAATAAAGTTAAAAGATAATTACAGCTGTTATTATTCCTGGGACACCTAATGAAAAATTAACTGAATGATTATTCAGCCGATTGGAGATAGTACACAAAAATTTTGCGGTTAATTGAATATCGATATTCTTAGGCAAGTTGT
>CAJVPZ010004156.1:0-10244 GCA_910592135.1 Racocetra fulgida | reverse complement strand
CATATAGTGTAGAACCTTCGGGCAGACTACTTAAATTAGGTGACCAAAAGTTGCATGTGTGGCTATATGTACTCTTGTTAACTATGAATGTACTACTAAAATATTTAATAAAAATCCTTCCATGACATTGTGAAGGTATAAAAAAAAAAAAAAAAAGATAAAAATAATCTTATATTATTAATTGGATTACTATTTTGAGTAATTTGATTGATATAATAGAAAATTTAAATAAGTCTAAGTTTGAAAATAATTTTATATTATATAAAAAACAGGGTAGAAGAAAAAGTTAAAGTAAAAACAAAGTATTTTTTAAAAGATTTTTATAAAAAAATAAAGAGAGTTTTTTGTTAGTAATTTAGTTAATATTGGGTCAAAAATCTTCATTAAAGGCTTGTTTTAACTAAATGAATAAACTTAATAACTTATCTTAAGATTATTAAATAAGTTGTAAAAGCAGTTTTAGAGAAATAATTAAAGTTTTAAAACTAGAAGTAGATTTTATAGGATTTTGCTACAAGTTTTTAAGATAAAGCCTTAAAACTTTTAATTATATATAAAATTAAGAGCTAAACAAGTTTATTTAAAATGCCTAAAGTAATTATCTTAATAAAATATTGTGTTATTAACAATTTTTGACTAGTAAAATTAAGTTAAATTTGTATAAGTAATTAATAAAAAAAGTTTCAACATTAAATCTATGAATTTTACTAAAATGAACATATAGTGTTTTATACCTATGTATACATTATTTCAAAAACTAGCTGATTAATTGGTGTAAGGTGTTCTAATTAAAAATATTCTATGCTTCTCAAAAACCCTTCCCAATCCCTAATCCTAACCTTAATATAAACTTTGACGTGAAAAATTAGTGTTAAAAATTTTATATACAAAACTTTTAAAAACTTAAAAATTTTAAAAAATATAATAAAAACATATAATAAGTGCAAAACCATTATAGGTGCATTTTATAATAATTGATATCTATTAATAGCTATTGTATAATTATTGATAATTATTGATAATTATTAATCAACAATTAATTGATAAGAATTATTTATTTAGTAAATTAACAATCAATAACATTATTAATTAAAATCAATAAGGATATTTGATGATTATAAGCACCATCATCAATTTTTATTAATTAAATTTAATTAATAATAATTAATTAATTGTTAGTAATTGTAATTTATCAGCTTAAAAAATTTTTTGATATTATCTGAATTTATCTAAATATCTGTTTACAATTGATATCAAAATAATTTATTCAAATATTTGTTAAATTAACAACCCTAAATTAAAACTCAGTTAGCCAACCATGACTCATAAATTATATTATTATGCAAGTATAGATTTTTTTTCTTCTTGTTATTTTTTATATGTTATTATATAAGCACAACAATTCTGAATTAAACTCAGTTAGCCAACTTATAAATCATGATTATAATTATAAAATAACATCAATATTGGATCATGCGATAATAAATATTGCAAAATTTGTTCTGTCAAGACAAATGATTGGCTGAAATATGCTGCTATGTGGCACATGTCAACTAATTATTTCTTTGACAAAACAAGTTTTAGATATTAATCATGCATGACCAATATCTTATAAATTATAATTGCATAATAACACCAATATTAGATTATGTCATGATAAATATCACAAATATGTTATGTCAAAGCAAATAATTGGCTGAAACATACTGCTACACAGCACATATCAGCAAATCATTTGCTTTGACAAAATAAATTTTATAATATTAATCATTGCATGACCAATATCTTATAATTATTAGTAAATAGATATCTGAATAAATTTGGATATGGATAAATGGATCAGATTTACCTGAATTGGAATTCTAATTTTAAGAATTTTATTGAGCATCAGGAAATTTTGAAAACTGATTATAATCAGTTGCAAATGATTAATTAATTATAATTGTTTGCTTCAAGTGATTATAATCGATGGTGGTGTTGATAATCGGTTCATACCAAAATTGATAATAATGATAATCGATACAAATCTATATATCTCAATTGATTATAATCGATAGCTTTCTATATATATCAATTATAATCCATGAAAATCAGATTTTTTAATCGATTATAATCGAATTTTAAAATTTCCTGATGGAAGAATGCATGGATTTGTCACAAATATCAGCATCAACCAATTATTCAAGTAAAAATAGAAAACAAACGATGCAAGATTAGTACAGACAACACTGTAAATAACAAACAATACCATCAATAAAGAATAGTAAACTATACAAGTGACAATTGAAGAAGAAAGAATAATAAAATTAATAATAAAGAAGAGCAAACAATCCAAGTTTCAAGAATTAGTCACAGTCAATTATTTAAACATCGTAAAAATCGAGTGTATTATAATTTTTTAATAACTAGCATTTTCACAATTTTAAAAATGGCTAAGCTAATAATATCTTTGCCCAGCAAAAATAAAATTTCAAATATACAATATTTAATAATACTTTGTCCACCAAATACGGTTTTAAATATATCCGACCTAATAATGTCCTTCAGAGAAAGGTCAATTTTAAAAATATCGACCTAATAATATCATGGCTAAACAAATAACTATTTTAAATACATCCAACCTAATAATGTCTTTGTCAAAAATAATTGTTTTAAATACAAGTTTAAATACGTCTGAACTAATGTTGTTTTGCTGAGAAATATACTTTTAACTTCTTTGCCCAACTAATAACAATTCTAGCCAAATCTAATAAATATCTGCATTTAAACATTTGCACAGGTCTATATGAAAACCACATAATATAGACCGTGCAAATAAATTTTTGAAAAATACACGGGTTGTCACATAAGACCCGTACGATAAAAGAGCTTATTAAAATTTTTATATAGAACACGATTTTGTTTGTGCTTTGTGGTGTAATTATTTCCGCGAACTTTAAATAGGTTACAGTTTTAACAATTTTAGGATAAAATTTTGCAAAGACTGAAATTATGTATTTTGGGGACCCGAAAGTGTAATTGTAGCCAGAGACTATTTGTATATCCAATTGTTATAAATAGGAAAAATCAAACAAATGAGGTGTCCATTTTGTCAACCTATAATACTACCTTTCTGATAGATCTGATAGAAAACTCGACTCATTCGGATGTTGATTTAATATTTATACATTGTTATTTACGTTATTGTTATTTACATTATTGTTATTTTCATTATTGTTTTTTTTGTTTTTATCTATTTCCTTATTAATTTTAAGAAAAAAGTCAAATATACTCTTATAATAATTTTTAATTTTTTTCTTGTTTTCTTGAACTTGATTAATTTTCTGTTGAACTCGTTCAATTTCCACTTGAATTTGACCATTTTCCTCTTGCAGAAGTTTTAAAAACATTATTTGACGAATACCTATCTCGATTTGATTAATATCTACTATAAGTTCGTCAATTTTGACTTCATTTGTCTCTTGTTCTGAATTGTTTACTTTATCAAAAAGTTTTTTAACTCGTTTAAGGTGCACTTCAAATTTTTCTAATGAATCTTCTTTTTGAGAAAAGTAACTATATAACTGTATAAGTACAAATCCTCCAATAGCTACTCCGATCTTGATATGAATCGGGTTCTGGACATAATATACACTCAAATAAAGTAATGTGGATGTATAGCATATTAAATTTATGATAAAAACCATTCTGTCTACTTTCAAAGAGATTTGTTTAAAATAAAAAAATCTAAGAGGTAAATAAAATATAAGAAATAAATAAAATATAGTCCATAAAATAGCAAGCAAATGCCAATTATTAGGTCTGTTTTCTATTATTTGATAAACGAAATAAATCTTCATTACTAAATATGGAATCTCAAATAAAATAAAATATATAATGTAATTTTCTTGGAATTTGTCTGAGTATGGACTTAATTTTCTAATTTTACTTAACAAAAGAGGGAAAAAAATCAAGGAAAGAATCAAGGCCAAATGTACTAAAATAAAGCCAGGCAATTCAAAATGGTTATAATATGTTACAATAACTGGCATAATAATCGAGCACAAGAATATTGAAAGGTCTAAAAAGTAAGGATTAAAATCAGAACCTTTCCAAGCGACTACTAAAGCTACTATGGCAAAGGTAAAAAAGTTGGTAAAGAAAAAATTCTCAATAACATGCTCTGGACTATCATTATCACCAGCATAAACATTTGATGAACATAGAAAAAAGATGAAGAAAATACCTTTTCTTGAGATAAAAGCATTAAATTTACTACAGAGATTATTAGGCCTAAAATGCATATTTAGTTTGATTATAAATGTCTCGAGTAGGTAAAGGTATGCAACCTTATATATATAATTCTA
Source organism: Racocetra fulgida (assembly GCA_910592135.1). Lineage (NCBI taxonomy): Eukaryota > Fungi > Glomeromycota > Glomeromycetes > Diversisporales > Gigasporaceae > Racocetra > Racocetra fulgida. The sequence goes on along the minus strand of CAJVPZ010004156.1, from coordinate 5,898 downwards.
TCATACAATATTAATCAATCGTTTTTATAATCGGATGGGTCAAAGTTTGAAACTTTTGTTATAATAGCTTTGTAGATTTTTAAGAACTTTTATAAAATAATTTTAAAAAAGCCGGAAACAGGTTTATGTCGGAATTTCATAAACAAAAACTTTATGTGCCTTATTCAAATACCGTAAATAGCTGGAATTCTTGCATTCGTCAAAGTAAATTAGATTATGAATTTATATATCTGCTTGTTTTGAGTCATTTATAAAGATAAAGACCTTCCTTATTGTTCATAGAATCAATAGTGATAACCATTTAAATCAAGACAAATCTGGAATGATAAAGATATTTTTAGTAAATACAATAAGGTAAACTAAATTATGCATGCATAAATCATGATAAACATTTAAATCAAAAAAACCAACAATCTTTTTTACAGAGTTACTCTGATTGGTTAAAATTTAAACTAATGAATTTCAGAAAAATGTTTACCGTATTGTCGCGAAATAACGCGTAGGGGTGAAATTACGAATTTCGGCCTAAATTAAGCTTAATTCGGGCCATTATTCTAAATAACCTCACCCATGTCTGTTATTTCGTGATAATACGGTATGCAGAATCACTTCAATTAGTTTCAATTAATCAATGATTAAACAATATCTCGATAACTAGAAAGTTACATTGAGGAACTCTTGAGAAAAGATCAGAATTTTGATCTGTAACACAAAAACGGTAGGACGATTGAAAATAGAAATCTTTGCTTTGTTGCTTTGTTGCTTTGTTGCTTTGTTCACTTAGAGATGTGACCCGCAGATATTTTTTATATGTAAAAACTGGATTAAACCAGTTTTACATATCTGCGGATCACATCACTAGTTACACTACGGAACCCATGGATACTGTCGACTCCTTTTAAACAAGAGATCAGAGTTGTTAAACATTCTGCACGAACTTAATCAACTCAGTTTTAACCAGACTCAAGCTCAAATAATTACTTGTTCTTATGTGAGCAACTAGCTAAACAAGGTGAGCAAAGTCTGTATATCATGCATGAAAATGGCTAGGCAAATCAGTGATGCAGTGCATGGAAGGGCCTAGTGTAATTATGCGGAGTTAGAATGGACTGGAATATGTGATGTGCATACATATGCATATGTAGTGATGTGCCGTTTATATGATACCCGAATTTTTTTCGCGTACAGTACGTACAGTACGTATAGTACGTATAGTGCGTATAGTGCGTAACTAGCGATTTGATTGGCTGGTAGAAAGGATCGGCAAAAATTTTCGCGTACAGTACGTACGTACGTATAGTACGTATAGTACTGTACGCGGCACATCACTATGCACATGTGATCATATTTTTGTTCAGTACATATGAATATTATATTTGAGTGCTAGAGAGTGAAAACCTGAACTTGAAATTTGGCCCTAAAAATTATTAGTTTCGGCGTTTTGCGTAATCTCAGTAATATATACAGTTGTATATTACTGAGATTACGCAAAACGACGGACATGATTTTTTAGGGGCCAAATTTCACGTTTCACCTTCTCACATTCATTTAATATCATCGATTTCATACAAGGTAAATTTTATAGCAGTTTCACATGAATTTGAGTGCTCTAATGAAAACTTTTTTTCAAAACGATTATTTCAACATTAAATGATTTATTTATAGTACATACTCTTATTTCTAACCTTCAACTAACCTAAACTATATTAAACTTAATAATGTACTAATTAAGCTTAAAGCCCTATTGAAAATAACAAATTTAGTTTGTCTTCAATGTGTTCTCAATAAATTGAAGAATTTAGAATTCCGGCAATTTTGATTAGAAATAATACGTCAAGAAATAATATGTACTTAATAGCAAATATAATATGCGTATTTCTTGAAACTTAAAACAGAATTTAGTTTGCTTCCAATGTGTTTATTCTCAATAAAGTGATCTAGACTTTTAGATTTCCTGCACCATATGTATATGCATTACACTATTAATGTAATTGACTCCTTAGAACAAGTGTCCTTAATTCGTGAGTAAGGAATTAATGATCGGCGGAATGTATTTTATGTCAAAACAATTAGACCCATAATCTGGAGTCAAAATTAAAATTTCTCGATTGCTGTCAAGTCAACAACTCCTGAGTTTTTAATAAAGTTGCAGAGAAAAATTTTCTCTTTCTAACGATGGTAAAATCATCGAAATTGACCAAATAGATCGTGAGATTGGTCAATTTTTGTTTTTGTGGTAATATCTCGCAATCTATTGGGTCAATTCCGATGATTTTGCCATTAGAAAGAGAAAAATTTTCTCTGTGATTTTTATTAGAAACTAAAAGATGTTAACTTGACAGAAATCGAGAAATTTTAATTTTGGCTTTAGATTATTGGCATTAATTGCTTTGACATAAAATTATACATGGGTGTCTAAATTACTTATCTTAATAAAAAATTATTTCGACATTTATTCTGTCGAAATTAAGTTTTCTTAATGGCGAATTTAATTTTCATAGTTGTCGAAATTTTTAGTGAAATTATTTAAATTCTTTATGCAAAAATACAATAGTCGTATAGTTTCTTTGTGGAGTTCATATAAACAACTAGCAATAATGAACTGTTTGTCGAAATTACTTTTTTTTCAAAAATAATTTAGACACCCATGTATATGTTTTACCCAACTGACAATCTAGTCCCGATTGTTAATTGGGACAGCCCAACTGAAAATTGGCCAAATTTAGCCCTAAACTCTGGGCTAAATAAATTTATAATGTCATTTGGGACATACATAAAATGCATCCTGCAGATTATTAACCAAACCCAAATAAAATTTTCGTCATGTGACTTTATCTTTTTTTATTCTCGTATTGCACAAATACTGAAATAAGCATTATGGAAATTAAGATTTTCAGATTGTCTGAACAACTCTATATAAAGTTAATGCACAAACTAACATATTGAAACCAATTTCTTAAATTATCAACTTCAATAAAGTGTAGAAGTTTAGAATCCTTAATCTCTACGTGAAAAGAATGCACTAAGAGTAAATGTACTGGTACGTATGCGGTACGTACGTTGTGACGGTGAAATGTGACCTAGCCGCAGTTATGAAAACGTGATTCAAGCCACATGACTCGGGACCCGAAATGCGGATTGATCGACAAAGCGAAGGCATTTAATCATTGAGAACAATATTAAGGCATCGCTCGTATTCACATGGTGGGAACTAAAATCATTGTCATGTAAATGAGTATGAATTGCTTATCGTTAGCCATAGAATCCCCCGATATTCTAAATAGCTATATTATACTTATAATGATCTTAATCATAGTAGCAAAGCCTCAATGTTCATGATGTATAAAAACTCCTTGATTTCATGTAACTAACGACAGCAGATAAAGAATATGTAAATAAGAATCATAATTAAATAAAAGACCATTTAACCCAGGGATCCTAGTGGCAGTAGGATCCTTGGTTCTCGGACCAATCTTCCACGCCCTCTTTCGAGTAGTCTTCATTTTGGTTGTTTTTCGACAGTGAAACATATTTTTTAGGTGTAGTACCATTTTTCACTGTCACAACGTACGTACGTACGGTACCAGAAGTCTGTAAACTGTAAAAATCGCAATTTCTTACAAAGCATATAAAGTTGCATATTAAAACCAAATACGTATTTCTTAAATTATTAGCATCACTAAAGTGTGTACATGCAGTGCAAGGAAACTAAAAATCACAATCACAACTCCTTATAAAGTATAAACAAGTAATATATTAAAATCAAATGCAGTATTTCCAAATGATTAGTGTCGATGATGATTTTTAAATTTTCTGCCTGGTGCATAATCAAGTAGCACATTGAAATCAAATATTTCTTAAATTATCGACTTCAATAAAGTATTACTAACTTTGTTGATGTTATATTTGATTTCAATTTGCTACGTACTTGTTTATGTTCCCTATAAGGAAATTGTAGTTTTTAGATTTCTTGTGCCGTACGTACGTACGTACATATGTGCATATATATGCACATCGCATATTCCAGTCCACTGTAATGCAGGGTCTATTATAATATGTGCCGTACCTTGTATAATGTTTAAGCCGCTGTATCTTTTCTCTCTTGCCAACATAAAAATCATTGTAATAAACAATAAGTAACTAGTCGGTTAAATAACTAATCTGGCAGTCCCATTCTCGCTTGTGCCAGTACGAAAGTGGAAGACAGTTGAATTAGTAACCTGCCAAGGTTATAATCTGTGTGGGGTGAACAACGAAGAGAAATAACCCTATAAAAAAGTTTATACAGTCATTGTAGGCATTGTCCAAAAAAATGATCGGAACGTAAAACAAGGAATTTTTGGGTTATACAAAATCAGTATATGTTTGGAAATCGGATCATTTTTTTAACAAAAACAGCATACCCATTGTTGACAAAATGTTTTATAGAGTAAGTGCCTGTAAAAGAGTGCTAGATCAGCTGTGTGAACCTCCATTGTTAACCCGCACGACAATTATCCAATTTATTAATTAAATATAAAATTATATATATGTGTGCGTTTGTCATGAAAACGCTTCAAGAAAATTGTTTTTGTAAATTTAAAAAAATATTAAATCATCACGAAAATGAATTTTCACCGTTCAATTCTCTTATTCAAAATTTTTATATTAACATTGTTAACCTTGATTCGCTCTCAAGATTCTGAAGATCTTACAGAGTTTGCTGATATTTGGAAAAACAACTGTCCTTCAAGTAATTTTCTCAATCCAGACTCTTATGTATCCTGTTCACGTTCTCTATTAAATAATAGTGCAGAAATCGACAATCTCACACGGTTTATTAGTTATTCTGCTGCTGCTTATTGTGCAAAGAATTTTGACAACTGGAAGTGTGGAAATTTTTGTGATGCTACTCCCCAAACCACTTTAATAAAAGAACTCATGCCTTCCTCGTCAGATATTTCCTTGCTTGGGATTACATTCCCTAAAACTTCCTTTAGTTTCCTTGATGGTAATTGATTATTCATGTTATAGCGCTTTGCAAAAAGATGTGACCCCATGATTTTTGTGATAATGACCGAAAAAATTTCGAAGATTCTAGTTGTATACTAATCATATTTTCGATTCGTCGTATTTTATAACTTATAAAATTCTCTCAGAATAGGAAATCGCCTAATTTCTTTACATTATGATCTGCAGAGGTCATGTTTAGGGATGTTAACAGTCCAGTCTGGTTCAGTCTGGTCTTCTTTTTGTCCAGTTTGGTCCAGTTTTTAATAGTCTATAGTCTTAAGACTTAACTGGTCTAGTCTGGTTCAGACTGGTCTGGTCTTAATACTAAAAGCAAACCCAAAGTTTTTAGATTCAGACTAGTCTTAGACTGACCGTGGTTTTTCAGTTTAGACCAGACCATATAACATCCCTAGTCATGTTAACCTCTATCTATCTCTCAAAGACCAAGGTTAACGGACAACTAAAGCAAGAAGTCATGAGTGCGTAGTAACTTAGGGATACGTTGTAGTATTTAATAGTTGGATGGGTTATACTTTACAGAAACTTGTAAAAAATTAATATTGTTTTTAAACAAAACTAATAATGTTTTTTTATAACTAGTAATTATTATGTGGGATCTTTGCTAGGAAAACCACCATCCGACATTTTCTGATCGGGTTAATTCGGAACATTTTAAACCAACATAACGGTTCTTATTTACATGTAAATAAGTACCGGTATATTGGTTGGAATTTGTCCGATCGGAAAATGTCGAAGGGTGATTTTCCAATGTTATAATTATGTTTTTTTAAAAAAAAATTTTTTAAAAATACTATAATTACTAGCTATGTAAGCATAGCGGGCTTTAAATCTGATTGGATGATCGACCGAAATGTTACACAATATGTTCTTCATATTAGCGTAACG
>CAJVPZ010004155.1:0-10246 GCA_910592135.1 Racocetra fulgida | reverse complement strand
TGGATTATACAGATCTATTTATTAAAAAACTTCACTTTTTTAACAACCAATGCTTTTTTTAGACGAAATGTAAAGTGTTTTGAAGCTACAAAACACATTTAGACAAAGAATTGTCATTCAAAGGATAGGGTATATTTTATTTTTATGTCAAAGATGATTCAGATTGGTACTTGATTAAGTTCAACAACATATTTGCCTATGTGTCAGCAAATTACTTTGAATAAGTTAGTAAAAATAATCAATTTTAAAAGATTATCAGTTTCTGACTAAATGTTTTTATATGTAAGTGACTAGTCATTGTTTTTTTAATCTATTCTATTTTTAAACATCATTTGATTCAGAGAAACAAGAACTACAAGAATCAAGAACCAAAGAAAAAAATGATGCTTTATCGATATATATAGTTTAAAAGCATCAATCATTACAATTTTTACTTTTTTCTGATTCATAAAGTTTTTTTTTATTTTTAGAGTACATCTGAAAGCAATACATAGAACTACTACGACTGCATACTTGTAAAGTTGTTACTCAAAAAATTGGTACATTAAAACTTATACCTAATGTTAAAGCATAGTTCGGTTAGTAATATATATTATTTTGTATTTCAAAATTTTGATTAAGGCATATAAAGTAAATTTTGTCAAATTAATAATATTTTATGTTTAAAAATAACAATATTTTCACAGTTATTACTTTAAAATTTAGCTTTCATATTGTTGTTAGACAAGCATCTAATAGTTAAGATATAATTATTGCTGAGTGATCTATAGAATTCTGCACGTATTTTATGAAAATAAGAATTGGATAAACATTCTATCAAGTATTTATCTTACTAATTTGAGTTCTGCCAAGGAAAAACCTGTTATCGGGCTTTCATTATATTTTTTGTTTAGTTTGTTTCCAGATTGCTATCTTGGAAAAATCTATTATTAGGACAAATATAATTAAAAGCATGATGATAGATTTTCTTTAGAAGGCATTCTGAAACAAACTGAACAAAAAATATAATTAAAAACCTGATGACAGGTTTTCTCTTAGCAGCACTCATATATTGCTTTATATTAAGGTTAGACTATTTATTGTTATATTACTTAAAGTTTTTTTTTTTTTTTTTTTTTTTTTTTTTTTTTACAGTATTAGAATATAAATTTTTAGATTTAGTATTGAAAAACAGCTCTGCCAAATATTTTAAAATAGATATTCATTATAGTCTTTGGCAAATTAAAGATTTAGTTTAATAAGTAGGATTAGCAGCAATAATCTATGAAAATTTATTTTTTATTTTATCTGATTGAATAAATAATATTTGTAAATAAATAATTTATTTGTTAGCATAATGAGTTGCTAGTAAATATATTACTATTTATTTTGTTATTTAATATATTTAATATGAAATTTGATCAAAGTTATTTATTAATTATATTTTAATAAAAACAAATTATGCAATAATTTAAATATATAAGAATATAATTGAATCTTATGCCAAAAATATTGAACTTCGATTTTTATTATGATACCGGAATCCAGAGCAAGCTATGCAAACTTCATAACCTGGTCTGATTAAATTCTACCAAGATTTAATTATATTTACTACTCGGGTATGCTTAAAATTTTATATGCTTTTATATATAAAATTTTATTGAAAATTGAAACCAGGTTGCTGGGTTATTTTTTATGATAAGCAAATTAATTTTGTGTAGGTTGATTTTTTTTTAATTTCTAGCATCTCATATTAGTAAGTTTGAATAATAAACGAATACAAGATTTGGGATTAGGTCAATAATCGTACACATAAAATTCAATGCATGATTGTTATGCTTGATCCCAATGCTTGATCTCAATGTGTGATCCTGATTTATGGTCATTATGCTGATTGTTAACTGTGAGAGATCATTATGCTCAAATGTTATGCTTGATAATCGTAAGCAATTGTTATATGCAAACATTATACATGATTATTATGCATTATTGTTATGTGAAAAAATTATTAGTATAGTTAGAGTAAACGAATAATATAAATAGATAGTTAAAGAAGCCTGTAATTTGATAATTTGCACATAAAATAATATAACTTCTAATAAATTTATTATATTAAATATTATCCCATGGCTTCTACTAGTACTTCTATCTATGCTTCTACTAGTCATATACATGTACCAATTTAAAAAAAAGCTTTAGTATGGCTATTTTTCGATTCACCCATCAAAGAATCTGAAAAGCAAAGAGCCAAATGCCTCTTGTGTTCTCATGATAACTATTTTGTTATAACCAATAGTAGCACCACCAACTTGCATAAGCATATTTGTAATGTTTATAAACTCGATATCTCTAAGACGATTAGTTTTAAAGACCTTGCAGCTATAATTCCTCAGTCAAATAAGAGCATCTTTAGAAAGGCATTAGTTAAGTGGGTTGCAACAGATTGTCTTTCCTTTACAATTGTTGAATCAGAAAGTTTTCTGAAGTTAGTCAGATTAATTAAAAAGTTGGGTGATGTTAAAATTTTCTCTGCTAATACAGTTAAAAGAGATTTGTTAAAAACATACTTGGAATTAAAAACCACCCTAAAAGATACTCTAATAGATAACTCAAGTAAGGTTTCTCTTATTGTTGATCTTTGGACAAGTAAGAGTTGTAAGGCCTTTCTGGGCGTGACAGCTTACTAGATCAATAATAATTGGGAGGTTGAGTCGTGAGTTCTCGATCTTGCTCCTTTCAATGAGCTGCATACTGGAGTCAATATATCAAATACTTTAGTTAATATTTGTAGTAAGTTTGGTATTATTAGTAAAATTTTAGGAATAACAGTTGATAATGCCTCAAGTAATAATATGTTTCTTGAGGCATTTGAAGCTGAGTGTAGAAGCGTCAGTAGTTCCTTTATTAAAAAACAAGGCTATATTCGTTGCATGGCTCATGTCATTAATCTTGTCTTACAAGCTTTTCTACACCATCTATATTTAGAAGCATCTGATCAAGAGGAAGACATACTCGACCAGCACACCACCTCTCAGACCCCAGCCTCAACCCAACCATTAAAAAACTTAGAATTTTAATAACTAAAATTTAATCTTCACCACAATGTGTAACAAGTTAAAAAAACTATATGAATCTCTTAATATACATTTAAAAATCCAATTCTCGATTCAAAGATGCAGTAGAATTTCATATTTAATATGATTAACCAGACTATTGGTATATCACTAGCCATTAATAGAATGGTTAGTGAAGTTCAAGAATTAAATAGTCTTGGTCTTTCAGAAAGAGAATGGAATATGCTAAAAGAAATATCTTTATCTTTAAAAACCTTCTACAACATGTCTGAAGTACTGTGTAGTGAATTATATATCATGATGCCTCTTGTTATACCAGCCTATAACCAAATTTTAAATGATCTTGAAGACAAGCAAGATGAATGTTCGACTACAATAATTTATAAAGCTATTGAGGAAGCAATTAAAAAATTAATCATCTATTATACAAAAAGTGGTAATCCTGCATATGCTATAACAACCTTGCTAGATCTAAGATTTAAGAAAGTATATTATGAAGCAGAAGGCTGGGACAATGAGTGGATTACTTGGGCAACTGAAAGTCTAAATTATGTATATAACCAATATAAAAATAATGATATAGTTAGTGATAATTCTGATAATAATCCTCTTGATCGTGTTTATAAAAAACTTTGCAGTTCTTTCGATGAAATTAGTTTGTACTTGAACAGTTCAATAGTATATCCTAAAATGAATGTATATCAATAGTGGCACCTGCATGCTGAACAATTTTCAATATTTGCAATTATGACATATGACTACCTTGCCATACTAGCAACAAGTGCACCTTCTGAAAGATTATTTTCTAAAGGTTCGGGCATGAATACTGTAAAATGTGGATTATTAAATCCAGAAACTATACAAAAAGCAATTGCATTTGGTAATTGGATAGCTTAAAAAATAATGTAATAAAAACTTTAAAAATCTCTTTTAATCATACTCATCTTAAAATGTACCAATGCATGTATGTGATACAAGATTTTAATATTTAAACTTAAAATTGTAATACAATATTTTTTTTCATATTTTATATTTTCTTATATTATTTCATATTTAAAAGCATTAAGTTTCAGATAGACAGTTTAGATGTGAACTAAGAAAAAATTGTGTTAATAAGACCATACAAACTTAATAAATCATTTCTTATAACCCAGCTGGGTCAAAATTTACAAAACTCGAAAAAAATTTTAAGTATACTTACTATCCGGGTGAGTTTTTTTGAAAATAAAATTAAAAGCTGGATTACCGGGTTACTTTTAAAAATCCTATGAGAACTGATTTATTAAGTTTGTGTAGCCTAACCACATTCTTTTTAAAAAGTTCTTTATTTGATAAAGTAGTGTTTTAATTATTGTTAGAATTAACTTTTTTTTTTTTAGCAAAATTATTAGAGTTCAGTATAAAAAAAATAAATAAAAAAAGAAATTTTTAGGGTTTGTTGTAAGTAGAGTTGACTGTAGATGCAACTTTGATTATATTAATATTTTTTAGCAAGTTGAAGGTAAGATATTGTTCAAGCAGTTATAAAATAAAACATAAACTAGAAGATGAACCATACTGAGATTTGAATATCTATTGGAGCCGTTGGTCTTGCCAAGGTATAAATTTCATCATGCAACCGTTATTTACACATGGGTGTCTAAATTATTTTTTTAAAAAAGCAGTTTCAACAAACATTTTGACACTACTAACTTTTTTATACAAATTCCACAAAGTAACTATATTTTCTAATATATTTTGATAAATGAATTCAGATAATTTTACTAAACATTTTGACAACTATGAAAATTAATTTTACCACTATAAAAAATTAATTTCGACAGACTAAATACCGAAATAATTTTTTATTAAGAGGAGTAATTTAGACACTCATATATAACTGTTATAATCATTTACTAGGATAATGATCAAAATGACTGCTCAATTAATAGCTCAGGATTATAATTAGGGGTAAGGATCTACATTAATTCTTTTTTTTGAATATTCCATGAGTTTTTAAAATATATACATATTAGTAATGATAAAACTATCCTACAGTTGACTCTAAATATAACGAATTTAAAATTTGAAACTTCACAATAGTTCAGTATTAAAAGTGTCAGGGGTTCTTAAGAAAACATAATAATTTTATAACAAACTTCTTTTTCTTCAGTAAGAGTTGACTGTGTATATATAATTAAAATGTCAGCCATTTTCCTAGTAAGTTTAATCATTAGTGTTTCTTTTCTGTTAATATAGTAGTTAACTTGCAATAACATTTTTTTTTTTTTTTTACATAGAGCTTAGTATTTGTAAGCAAATTTATAAGAGTCAATATAATTTGTCAATATCATAACAGATCAATCAGAATAGAAGTTAGAGTATTGAAATTTTTTTGTCTCATTTTGCTTTGGCATTTTTAATTGTAAGAATTGTAAGTTTATATTTGTTATACGTTGAATGGAATCAATACATATTGCGATAGAATTCTATATAAATTTGCTCAAAGAATTTAATTTTATTTGGATACTGTCAAGAGAAGATTGGGCTTTTAATTATATTGTGTCAGATACAATTCTTAACAAATTAGGTAGATTGTTTCTAATACAAAATATGATTGAAAGCATATAACAGATTTCTTTTAGCGAACTCATTTGGTAAGTCAGTTTAAAATCATTTTATTTAATGAATTGTGACAGATCTAATTATTTAACTTATTTGAATATAATTCTCAGTGTCTTTCCTTGTTGACAAAAGTTAATGTTGGCTTGATGAATCTCCTATATTGATACTACCCAAGATTTTTCTATGATCTTATTAATCTTAATATAAATTTATTACTTGAGCATTATGGCTCTGTTGATGCTAAATATTGATGTTATGTTTTGCTTACAGTACCTACCCAGAGTCTTATTCAAGAACTTCGGTTTTAAATTAAATAGTAACTAGACACTATTCACGAATCGAGAAATCTCAATGATGAGTACTTCATGTGGTAAGATATTTTGGGGTACTATAAGCAGTAACCCAACGGTAATAGTATCATACCTAGCATGTTTGAAACTACTTTATTTGTCCTAATTATTTTCTACTTATTTAAAAGTTAAAACTTAATAAGACCTATTTCAATTTTCATCAATGTGCAATACATATGTGTATTTTTTAATTACCAATTTATTTATTTATTTGGTTATTTCAGAGCAATGATTCAAATTATAATTATTTTAATATATTATTCATTCAATTTTGGTAAGTATACAATGCTTAAATATACATCTATATTATTTATGGCCCATATAATTAATTAAATTTATTATATCAGGAGGTTTCATAATTAACAAATAGGTGATGCATTTTAAGATAAGTAGGATTTTTTTAATAGTATTTTTACTATGTTAAATTATAAATTGGAAAAAATAAAATAAGATTTTATGATTTTAATTATAAAATCTCCTATCGCTAAAGGGTTATTTTATTTTACAAGAAACTTTTTGTATTTGAATAAACTACTAATTTGCTGTAGTAACTTGCCAATAATAAGTTCCTATTAACAAACTTGTTCAAGAGTTACTAAGTGTTTTTAAAAATTTTGCTGTTCATATATTTTTGTACTGGATTATGAAACAAAATTGCTATAGTATTCTGAAAGAGACTTCATTAATCCAATTTACTTTACATAAATTAATACCTTTCTCTCAACAAGCCATAACAAAATTTCCTGATCATTTGATCCTTTTTTAACAATACCATATAATTCTATTTGTTACATTTTGAGAAACAAATATTTTTCTCAAATGTCGAACTCAATTTAGCTCAAGATTTATTAGGTTTCAGCTTTGGATAAAAATTGTCATAATAATATATTAACATCAAAGCTAATGTCATTTCTGATTTTACGTAGCATAATTTGTTGCGCAGTTACCTAATTGTGATATTTAATAGTGTTAAAAACTATAACTCTCAAAAAATGTACTTAACATACAGATACTAATAATTAAAACCATGAAGCTTATAATTCATAAAATATAATAATTACACTTGAATAGGGTTGTTAAAGGAGTACTCCAGTCTATAATAAAACATATAACCCACTCTGGAGCACTCCAGAAGTGGGTTATATATTTTATTATAATCTAGAGCACTTTATTAACAACCCGACATTTAAACAAACCTCAACAACCAAACTTGAATGCTTGAACATTTATATATACTGCTCCTGAGTAAACTTATATTCGTTTATTTAAATTAACAATAAAACAATAAAATAAAATTAATGTGTAGTGCAAAAAATTTAAGCAAATAACTTACACTTCACTAGTAGTCAAATGTGATTACAACCCAGCTACTAATCTGAGAGAATCTCTGTAACTTGATTATAGTAATTATGGAAAGTTAAAAAAAGCAAGCCAAAATACTCCTACTTATTCGATATAATAATGTTAAAAGTTGTTGGCCTTAAGAGTTTTAATATATAAACAATCATAAAATATAAAGACAAAAAATAGAACATGATACTCAATATAACAATAAGCATTATAAATTTGATATGTATCGTATTACGTATGTATGTACATATGTTATCTGTTATATACAAATCATCAGAAATTTATTAGATGTTACTAAAAATAAATCACTGAGCTAAGATTCAATTTGTACTACCATTAGATGTTTAACTTAATCAAAAACTTGACAATCAAGTTTTTACTTGATTTTGTCAAGCACTACAAACAATAGAAAGAACTGTTTGTCTTGTGCCAAAGTACCACATCCATCACTCCAAAACTTCCTTTGGATGCTTTACAAATTACTAATCCTCTTCACATAACAACATCCTACTTACCTTACTTAATTTCATTATAACCTCCAAACATGATGCTTCCATTATGATCTTTACCAATAATGCCAATTTGATAACTTTGACACTCTCTGTTCAATCTTATAACTACTCTATACTGGACAAGCGCCATTACAGCTACTTGCTACTACTATCCAAGGCTTTAAGCTATGATCACAGACTTATAATTACATTTGACAAAGATCTTAGCCTCCCAAACAATAACAATACTATCTTTTCTTTAGATGCAGTACCTCAACACTTTCTTTACAATTGCTTTGTACCACTGCTTCTAAGCAATCCCTGCACATACCTTCTAAAAACTACACTAAAACATATACATCAAATTACAAACCAGCTTAACTGGTTCAATCAGCAACAAATTTCAAACTGACACACACTACAAGAAAACATTAATTGGTCTCACACTATGCAATACATTTCATACAACAAAAGGCCCTTGGCCTTAAGCACAAGTCCATTCTCCTCAGCTATAAAAAATTTCAAAATTAAGCTAATATTAGAAGAACTTTCTACACATCTTCTTCTACACTGGAGTAATGCAAAAAAACATCCAAATCACCTCTGTCCAAGATGTCGACAAGTTCCTGAAGACATTACACATTTTCTAACCTGACTTTGTAACCAGATAAATCTAGCAACCTTGGTTCGACAAACAGTTTATGAAACCTCACGTGATCTAAAAAAACCTTGTTATCAATTAGCAGAATTTACTCGAACCTTCATCTCTCTTCACATTGACAAGCAAGTGCCTCTAGGCATAATCACTGAAAACACTCTCGCACCATTTGAAGCGAAATGTGACAAACATAAATACACTCCACTCATTCACCATAGTATTATGGTCACAATATATAAAAAGCTTTGGCTTACTTCTAGATTAACACAACATAGTTCAATCTACCTAATTCCAAATGCTATACCGCCACCCTTAATGATTAAAACACAATCCTTTCCTTATTGTACATACAGAAAAAACTACATCAGTATATAGCCCAAGGACAATCCTCTTTAAATCAGCTTGTCGAAGACTAGAGGTCTAGCGACCATTCTAGCAAAGAATAGGTCGAGAGTAAAGTAGCTCTTACCTTCATCTCCTAGTATAGTTTTTCTCATATATTCTAATATATGTATATATAACTATTAATAAAAAAAGAGATAGAGGATAGGCCTCTCTTTAAAAGAAAATAATAATAATTTGTAGCAACCACGAATCTTTGTTCTTGAATGGTTGGTTGCCGGCTGTTGTAACAGTGAAAGAATTTGTGCAAACGTATATAAGTTTTTTAATATTATTCATCAACTTGACGATCTTGTTCAATGCTTTGACTCTTCTCTGTAAAGTATATTATGTATTTGTTCTTGTATATAAGCTTCGAGATTAAGCAGTTAGGATTAGATTTTTATAGGATTTTTATAGTATTGTAAATTTTTTTTATTATCGTGACTTTTTTGTATTATATTACATAACTTCTTATATTGTCATACTTTTCTGTATTGCCACAACTTTTATATTGACGTAATTTTTCTGTTTGCCGCAACTTCTTATATTGACGTAACTTTTTATTTTGATATAGCTACTGAACCAAAGTTACGGCAAATGTCAGATATTATGACCTACGTCGTTATGACACTTTTGACGTGACAGCACGTCAAATGGATGTAACCATACGTCTTCAAATGTCTGCATCTATAATCCTGTATAATACTCAACTATTTTACCAAACCTATAAATCATTTAACTTGACTATTAACCTTATTTATAATAACCAACGTGGGTACTGGTAATAAAAATACTGACTAGCTTACATCAGGGTTGTGCCAGTACTACTTTAGTACAATTTAGTACAAAATTTAAAATTTAATTATCTTTTTTATTATAAATATTTAAGATTTAAATTTTAAACATTATATATAATTTAATATAAGCTATAACTTTAATTTGAAGTGCAAAGATAGTCTAGAACATAGTTTTTGACTTTACTTTGTTAGAACAGATTTTGCAGTACTAATACCGTACTAGTATGCTATATTAATATTGGTACTAGTACGTACATGAATTTGCCCAACCCTGCCTTACATAGTATATTGCACGCCCCAACGTGACACATAAGATCTCTCAATAATTTTTTATAATAAAGTCATTATTTTAACTATACCTATAAGTAGGGTTGGCAATGGGGCTCAATGGAGCCCAATGGAGCTGCGAATGGAGCCAATGGAGCTCTAAATAGAGCCAGTGGATACTAGCTTTTTGAGCTCCATTCGAATTACTACTAAGCTCCATTTCCCTGCCTATAAGTCATTATGCATTTAATTTTACCCTTGCAAGATTATTATAAATTCTCAAAATAGTGCT
>CAJVPZ010004154.1:0-10247 GCA_910592135.1 Racocetra fulgida | reverse complement strand
TTAAGCATATTTGATATAGAGCCTGTAAAACCTGTAAATGATAGCGGACGGATTCCCATATGTTCTTCCTCGTTTAACTAAAGTCATCTGATCGAGCAATAATAATAAAAGATCTGTAATTGGAAAATTCTTTTAGAATTCTATTGAACAAATTTGCAAATCATTGGCTGCGTTGTTATTTGGCGCACAACCTTTTAAAGCCCAACGGATTTTTAGACTACGTTATTTTTGCAAGAAAATTTTAAAGATTTTTTAAACCCGATTGTAATTTTTAGATAATTAAAAGTGCCTTTTTTTAAATAAAAATCAGTTTTAGAATTGGGACCTTTGCCTTGAAAATCACGTTATGGGGCTTATGATTTACTATGTTTCATAACGTAATTTTCAAGGCAAAGATCCCAATTAATATATTGCAGATCAATTTCTATCGGGTAAAATCCTGACTGGACTACGAATAAATTTTATGTTCTACCCCTTTTTGGTGTAATTGATTATCTGACTAAATTAGTATCGTGATTGTTAAATCATATCGATGATGTCATAAAGTAGATTTCAGAATGTGTTCTCTTTTATGTATAAAAAGCGAAGCATTTATTCTTCTTGAATTTCACACCATCATTAACCTTTTATCTTCATATACGTAGTACTAGTTAAATTTTTTTACATTTAAATTTATATTAACGTTAAATATATTTAAAATTCTTTTTACAAATATAAACTTATATACGGGTATTCTATGTGGCTTGCCATTTATCAATAGAAAACAGAGATTTTAAATTTTACCTTTTATAACAAAATAATTAAGCCCAAAGATTTTTTTCTCTATATAAAAAATTACTTTTGTTAATAATATCGAACCTCAATATAGTGAATTTACAAAAAATCTTAAGCTTAATAATTTAATTATACTGTAATTTAAGTAATATTTATTAAAAATCTCATTATTGATGGCATAGCGACTGATGGCTTTTTAATATGCTGATAATGGATGTCTTCGCAAGTTTTTAAGAATTTTGTGTTCGTACCTAGCAGACTAAATTAAACTACTTAAAAGACATTTCTGGCAATTTATGGAATATACATAGAGCAGGATATGTTCATGCAGACTTTCACAGCGGAGATATTTTACAAAATGAAGGCATTGTAAAAATATGCAATAATACATCTCAGATCTAGGATTGTCTAAAAAATCTAACGAAAACAGTTCAGAAGGTGATATTTATGGTGTATACCTTATATAGCACCAGAGGCTTTATTGGGTCAAGAGCTTACAAAAGTTGCCGATATTTATGGCTTCGAAGTCATTATGGCAGAAATGTCAACTGGTCAAAGACCTTTGATGGACGTAATGGTGTAAAACTTGCGGTAGAGATTTGCACAAAGGAGTGTCCTGAATTACACCTCAAACTCCCAACTGCTATGTTACAGACGAAGCAATGTATGGATTCATATCCACAAAAACGTCCTTAAGATTACGACGTTTATAAAAAAAATTGGACAGTTCAGACTATAATGAAATTAAAAAAGCAATTTTTAGACGCTGATAAAGTTATTAAGACGTCAATATCAATACGTCCAATACTAGTAAAATGATCGGCACAAAGTTAATTTCTGATTCGCTTAAAAGTATTTATTTTTCAATTAATTTATATTAAAACTTATAATTATTTAAATATATTATTTATTTATTATTTATTATTTTTTTAAAGCTTTGGTCGTAAACAGTAATAATTTTTTTAAATAGATAAAAATCATGATAACATGTTTAATCGAATTAAATATTTTTTATATAATAATATATAAATATAAATAAGTTTTTGTGCTTGTAATATAACTGTTTAATGTAGTTGGAATAATTTCGCATCAATGAATAAATTTTATAATGCAGTCTCAAGAAGTTCTTACTGTATAGCTGTTTAATATAGTTGTCGCAATGCAGAAGTACTTTGCATCAAATTTTATTTTCGATTTAGATCGACGAACTCTCTAATTGTCTTTGTAAATACCGGATATGCCAATAATAGGAGTCGTCATAAATTTTATTACATGTATGACACGTTCACATAGACTTTCAACGAGGTAATATTTGACAAAATGAAGTTATTGCTAAAAATATGCAATCTTATATCTCAGATCTAGGATTGTCAAAAAAAGATGGTGATGACTCAAAAAGCGAGATTTTTGGATTTATTCCTTATGTAGCACCAGAGATTTTATTAGGTCAATAGTTAATAAAAGCCGCAAAACTTTACGCTTTTTGAGTTATGTTAGATATCAACTGGACAAAGACCTTTTGAATTATATGAATTCGATGCAAAACTTGCAGTCAAAATTCGCAATGGATTTGGATCCAGAAAGACGGCCTTATGCTGGGATAAATTTGAAAACTGGAATAAATATATGTAAAGTTAGATGATGCGAATGAAATTAAAAAACAATTCTTAGAGCAGACAAAACAACCAAAAGATTGCGAAATTATCACAAAGAGCATCAGATGCAATTAAAGATATTAAGGACATTTATTTAAAAATATGATATTTATTTATTTAAACCTAATTATTTTATATCAATAATATTAGAAACTTTACTAAGTAAACCGTTAATTCTGCAAAAATTCCTTCTGGTAGGTATTATATTATAATATTTTAGTGAAACAAATTTATTCTATTTTATATTAAAATTTAGATTATTGAGTTGGTTTAAAAATATATATTTAATTAAGTAAATTATAAAATGAGTATAACTAATATAGGTAATATTAAAGAGCTAAATGCTCTTGTTAAAAAACCGTGATGTAAAATTCCTTTTGAATATTAGTTGCAGGTTGATTACTAGCATGGCTGATCAGGTTGCTACTTGTATTAAAGCTGGGAAGAACCTATAAAATATTAAAATATAATTGTTTTTTTTGTTAAAAAAAATATAAAAAAAAGGAAACCTTCTAAATATAATTTTTAGTCAAATAAAAAAACCTTAGTTTGTAAATTTTTTCATATAATTTTAGTCTGATCTAATAAAATTGCATGAAATTTTAATAAATTATATCTTGAGACCTATCAGATTGCTAATATAAGTTTTTTACTAATTTACTTATTCTGTCTTGAATAATAAAAATCTAAAAAGTGTTCACAATAATATGATAGACTACTGTAGTTCTTCAGTAAATACTCTAATTGCAATAATTTAATAAATAATATATAATTTATTTACTTTTACTCAACAACAAATTTATAATGATATTTGTTAATATTATAAATTGTTTTAGTATTGCTTTTTTATTATTAAAATATTATCTAATTTTAAGTATTTAATTATTGTTGCAGATTAAAATAAAATCAGATTAAAATAAAATTGGAGACTTCTTGTGCTTACTCTTAAAGCTTATAAACCCTACATATACTCTTTTCAATAAAACCTACATATACTCTTTTCTTAATAACTCTAACTCTAAACTCTACCCCTAATGCTAAAAAAAACCCCAAAAAATGTCTCCCAAAAAATTTTAAATTTTTTTTAAAAACAAAAAAATTTTGTTTTAATCTGATTTTATTTTAATCTGTCACAATTATTACCTCTAATTATTTTTGACCAGTCTATTTTGCCATATATGTTCATACAGTATAATAGTATTTTTGCATTTGATAATGTAGAGTAAGATATATTTACCAATTATGGTTAGTAGCTTGACTTTTTATATTAGTTCATATCATCTTCATGCATTTGATCACCAAACAAATTTCCTCGCAATACCTGAAAAAAGAAATTTGCATTTTGCATTTTTTAATACTAGATATATGTATAAGTACTTGTGCATGATTTTGTATATGATTTTGTATATGTATATATGCTTGTACTTGTATATATATGAAAAATGAATATCTATTTTTTACTAGTGGAGGTTAAAGAGGAAGAAGAAGAAAAAAAAATTTTAATAATTGGTGGGTATATTTAACTTATTATTAAAAATATATTCTTTTTCACTTTTATAACCTCTTTATTCTGTATTAGCATGTTGTCTTACCAGTTATTTTTATTTTTTATTTTCTTTTCATTGAATTCTTTATCAGTATGATGAATTGATAATTTTGATCAGCAAAGGCTATAGCAAAGGTGTATAAAAGACTTGATTTTTTTGTTTAAAAAAAGATCTTTAGTTGTATTATCATTTCTGTATTTGCTCATACAATGAAATAGAGCTTAGTTTATATGTTTACATAATACTTCTATTTGTATTTAATTAATCAATTATTCGCGCATTTTGACAATGAATAGTATAACTCTTTTACAAAAAAGGTGAATCTGTTATGATAAATATATGCATACTAAAAAAAGCATATTTGAAATAATAAATTAAGAAAGTATAATGTAATAATTCTTCTAAAAAAAATAGTTTTGTTTCAATATACTATGTGGACTAAAAAAGTGTATTTGAAGTAATGAATTAGAATAATATCATTATTTTTACAGGATGGTATACCATAATTAACCTTATTTTTACTGGCAAATATAGTTGTTAATTTGGTCTTATATAATCTTATAAAAAGATTTCATATTTTTTACTGTTCAACCAAGTTAATTAATCAGGTTAATTAAAAATAAGATTCAATGCAAGAGATAAAAAGTATCAAATTATAATCCTATTTACTATTTCACAATCATATATGATTAAACTTGATTAAAAATTTAAAATGTATATTAAATAAGTAGAACTTTGTATTTAAATATATGTAAATGTTTTAAAATACTACAGATTCTGTTTGATAGTGTAAAAAATAATAAACTGCCAAGTTTTACTACAACATAAAATTGGATTCTAATCTTGATTAACATATCTTAGCATATGATATCATAAGATGCATTGTTTGAACAGTACAAAATGAAGATGTTTGTTATACTATTATTTGTAATAATTCTATAAGAGATAATTTTATATAAAACAAAAAAATTATTTGATTTCTCAAATTTAAATATAGCAAAAACAAAATCAAAAAGAAACTAATAAACCCAACAACCAGTTTAAAAAAAAAAGTAATCTATAATAACAACAACAAAGGCTTTACTATTATCAAGCCAGCTGAAGTAATGCATCTCAAAAAAAATCTACTATACTTAACATTCTTTTGTCAGGTTTGCTATCAAGATAATATGCAGAATTCGGGTTTGACCTTTTTCTTGACTGAAGATGTGCTTTTGGTAATAGAAAAATTTAGGATTATCGAAGATGAGTATAATAACAGAAAAAGTTTTTCATCTTAAAAGTAAATAAACATAAAAAATAATTTTTATTCTTTTTATGTTCTAATTTATTTTAACAAAAAAAAATTTTCAGATTGTCTTATCTGAAGTTATTTGTCTTTCTATCAATCTAAATGATTTGCCAACATTTTCTATTCTAATAAGTATGACCACTATTGCAACTAAACCTCCTCAAAATAAATCCAATTAAGATAATATCTCATTGTCTATTGAAATAAAAGATTATATAGATCAAGATACAGTTATTCTCAAGTTAGAATATTACTATCTGAAGTTTGTCTAGCACCTTACTCTGACTACTGCTTCTGTAAAAAAAAATTTGTTCTTTTTATGTATTGAGAACTTATGATTGTTAATGATATCTACCTCATTCATCTCTATGGCATAAATTTTTTTAAACATCAAAAATTGATTGTTAATATCAAAACTCAACTGATCTACTATAATTAATTAATATTCCACCAAACAAATTATAACTAAAGCTGTCATCTGAACAATTGCCTCAAGAGTTAAAGGTGGCAGAAGAAAGAAATTATTAACTGCATTAAAACTATATTTTAACTTGAAAGATCGACCAAAGATTAATAAATAACCTTGCTAAGAAGGCATTGAATCAAAACCAAGATGATGTTTCTAATTCCTTTTTATCTTAATATTTTCAAAGCTTTGTATTTTTCTTTTTCATTTTTTCTTTTATTATTTTTTTTGCTTATCCAAAAAGATCAAATATTTACTCCTGTTTTTTCTATAAAATTGTCACTTCATTTAAATCTCATATATATATTCAGTAAATAAATAAAATATCATATTAATAAATTTGAACAAATAATAGTATCTATATAATAAATAGTTAATAACTTATATAACTTAGTTTAACTTACTTTGCATACTCATCATTAAATTGTTAATATAAAAAAATTGCATCATAAGAAGTAATCCTTTCAAAATAGCTCAAATCAACTTTACTAAACTACTTTAACTACTACTTATATTCTATATAATATGAAAAAGAATAAAGGCATACCAAATATGTAGATGCATACTATAAATACACATATACATATCAATAAATATATATATAAACAGAAATATAAGAAATATTAATCATATAATCTAAGAAATTCAAATATAGTATATTATATCACTTATACCAAATACACTAAATTTAGCTTGAAATATTTAAATCTCTAAATTTAATATAAAATCTGAAAATTTCAAAATATATGATTAATAAATCAGAAATATAAGTACATTTTTTAAAATAAATAGAAGTTAGAATAAATTTTTTTTTAGTTGTCTCAAAAATATCAAAAATAGCAGTAATTTGATTTAGAATAAACTAATCTTTACATCAATTTTATATATATCAATATATGTAATTAATATGAATCTAATTTTATATAAATTATATTTAATTATATGACACAAATTTTATAAATTGGCACTATACTCAACCTCAATGCTAATTTACTTGACTTGCTATATTTACTAGTACTACGTAACCCTATAAACATACTAACACAACCTACAATTAATATCCAAGACAATGCAATAGCTGAAATCTTTATTAATAACCAACTTTCACAGACACTAATACAAATTGCAAAAAATAACTCAACTTATTCTCAATTAATATTTTATACAGATGGTTCTGTCAGAGATATCACTACAGAACGATGCACTATGAGGATTGGATGGGTTCAAACCCAAAGTGACATCATCATCCATACTTATTCTGCAGAAATTCAACTTTGGCCATCATCTTACAAAGCAGAACTCATTGCAATACTCTCTGCTATTAGCACTTGTCCAAGAAAAAGTTCTATTATCATCTATACAGATTCACAATCTATTATATCCAAATACAAGAAGCTTATATAATCACCACCCACACCAAACAAAAGATATTCCTATAACTACTGGCCAATATGGCATACTTTACTTAATCTGATTAAAGCCTACGAGCTTAACATTCAACTTGAAAAAGTCATAGCACATAGTGACAATATTAGCTAACAGACTAGCTAAAAATGCCAATTATTCAACTACACTTCAATTCATAAATAACAACATATATAATCCATCCTACCAAATTCAATATGAACAATATACATTTGAATAACCTACTCGTAGATCTATCAAAAACATATGCAATACCTATATTATAGCAATGTGGTCATCTCAACACCGAATGGATAATATTATACCCATATCACCTCAAATTAATTGGAATGCAACATGGCTATATTTAAATAATAACTACAAAAGATCAACAACTTACACCAACTTTAAATTATGGCAGCAATAGACTTTCAAAATCAAACTGATGCTTAAGTTACTCCCTACTTTAATATATCAATATACACTATTCCCAACTGACAACTGCATAACATGTAATTTAAGAGAAAATCAAGAATACTGGTTTATTTGCCCAGATACGTCTAAATTAAACACACTCATTATCAATACTATACAACAATTCCTTCAACACTCCAGATTGAATATTATTAATACTCAACTATATGAACTACAAACCAAGCTTATAAACCACCCTAGTTTCTCATTCAATTACCAGTATAATAATATTAATCTATATACAACTATACAAGGGTTTATTCTTACATCTCTAATACAGACTATAAGAGAGTATACAGACTCTACTCAAATTGCATCAAAAATAACTATTCAACTACTTCTACAACTATCACAAAATATACATGACCAGTTATGGATACCATATTGTTCTAAACTTACGCAATAGAAACAACAAAATAATATATCTCTCAGACCTAACCGTAATACAACAAATACTCATACAATAACTACTCAAAACACAATACAACATAGAATAATATACACCTATAGCTGCCTTTGTGGCCTGCCAGACCAACAACATAATGACAATACTTGTCCACCTCTTAGCAAAACAATTAGAAAAATATCTTTATGGACTATTATATGGATTAAATATAGTACCCCAACTAATCATATTTTATATTATCAAATCTAGGTGAGTTTTAACCACTCTAGTAGGTTTAGGTTATAGATGAATCAAAATTTCTAGTTTAGATAGTTTCTGGTAGTCTGAGTCTTATTCTTGTAAAAATTTTTGTAAATTGGCTCTGGCCAGAGGAACCCATAGTGGATCCTCAATACAAATTATTAATAAAGATAAAGGCAAAACCTCACCTTTAAAAAAAAAAAAAAAAAAAAAAAAAAAAAAAAAAAAAAAAAGAGCTATATTACAAAATTCTATTAATATAACTACTTTTGTATCTTAAGTAAAAAATGATTCTAATCTTATTCTAAATTAATTTATGTAAAAAATTTCGAAGTAGGCAATATTAGAAAAGAACCTTTGATCTTTTCTTAACAAAGTGTCTTTATTATATCCTGTTATGAAAAATTTCTTTTGAAAAAATTGTTAATTTTGTCTCTTTTTACAGCACCTAGCCTATATATATACATACAAAGCTAGCCAAGATGTTCTCTACAACCATAACTGCAATCTTTAGACTTAAATTCAACATTACACTACTTTATTTAGAAGTGCTGGATCTCAATATGAAATGAATTAGACATGTATTTTTTGACTTGCAAAGATCTATTTGCAAGAAAGTAAACAAGACATAGCCGAAGCACTAGAATCTCTCATGACTGATCAGACCAATTAGTTATAGAATGATGATGAAATAAGTTTCATTCTTCATACTGAACAAGATCTATTAACTGAGAATGATGAGTCCCTGTTATAAGCAACTTTTGACCAATTCTTTAATACTAGCCATCTCAACTTTTGCAAAGAGTTAGCCTTTGCTAATTTTTGTTAAAGCTTATCCATCCTGATTTTTGTAAAGAGTGTCTGTATATCAAGCATTAAGATGAACTTGACAACTATGATGGAATCTGTACTGAATATGCTGTAATACTTTTTCTTATCTTTAATTTAGAAGAAATGCTAAAAGAAGAACCAGACCAGCCTACTCCTAGCCCTAATACTCTATTTGAAAAATCTAAATTTAATAACCTACTACCTAAATCTTAACCAAATATATCTGTAGTAAAAACAAATTTCAGTAACCCGATCACTACTTTAGAATCAGACATTTTCTTATCTTCATTGCTACAACTTCAATAACAAGTAGCTTATCAAAGTCAGCTTATTGCACAGCTACAACAAAAGGTTAAAAGCCTAGAGACTTTTAACCAACAGCTTATATAATTATAAAGAAAAGATAGTCAGTATGCTCATCAATGTGTTGCTCAATTTACTGTCCTCACAAAGTCACAAAATTTTAGATAAACTCAGACAAGATGAAAAACTACCTGAGAATACAGACATAATAACTCTACCCTAACTCCAAGATATATATATGCTATTGATACTCTTATCCCTTATGAAGAGTATACAACTTTAAAAAAAATATTATTGAATATTGGTCCTTTCTCAGAGGATAAAGAAAGAAGTTTCAGACAACTCTTAGAAGAATTTGCAGACCTATTTGCATTAGATATTAATGAACTAGAATGAACTAACCTAGTTCTTATAAAATTTATACAGAAAATGTACTTTTTATCAATTCTCAGCCTTATTAATACCTTCTAGTGAACAATCATTTGTTAAAGAAAAAATTCAAGAAATGCTAGATAATAAGCTAATTAACTATCAAATAGTCTATGGACCTCACCTATTATATTAGTACGAAAGAAAAATAGCAAATTACATTTTTGTATAGACCACAAAAAGCTCAATAGCATAACTAAGAAAGATGCTTATCTATTGCTTCGAATCAATAAAATGTTAAATACTCTTGCCAGATTTTATTGATTCTCTATATTAGATCTCATTCATCAGCAAATTTAAAGGAGCAAAATATTGCGAAAGAATTTGCGTTATGAAAAAATTTCGCAAAATAGCGCAAAAAATTTCGAAATATTTCGAAATATAATATTTTCGAAAAATTTCGATAAATATTTCGAAATATTTCGAA
>CAJVPZ010004153.1:0-10250 GCA_910592135.1 Racocetra fulgida | reverse complement strand
CCTTCTTACACAGCGATTGTGATTGATGACAATCGTTTCTAAATCCTAGCAAACACAAACTATATAAAAATCTAATATACCACGTAGATCATATGAAAAATGATCTACGTACACCCTACCCTTAATATAAGGGCACCTGTGAAAAGTGATACTATATGTACATGTATGTACGTGTATGTATGGTACAAGAAATCTAAAAACCACAATTATACCTTATAGACATAAAATGTAAACTGTGAAATTAATATTCCATAACATTATTGAAGTCAATTAGTGTAACTTAATTATAAGTTACATTAGATTAGGTTTCTTGTTTTGCAAAATTATGGCGCTTTTTTTTTTTAAATAGTGATTTGTGATTCTGTGATTATGCAATTGTGCTTATAAAGTTGGCACAATTTATCATAATTAGATTTATTATAAAGTTTGTGTTTGCTAGGATTTAGAAACGATTGTCATCAATCACAATCGCTGTGTAAGAAGGAAAAAGTAGATGGTTACACGATTTGCAAAATGCGCAGTTTCTATCAATTATCGCATTAAAATCAAATATTTCTTAAATCATCGACTTTAATAAAGTTTTTATGTTGTAAGTGGGAACGGAATTTAAGTGGATTTGAAATTCCTTAATAAAATTACAATTTTAGGTAATTTAGAGAAGAATTTATTTTATATTTTAGATAAACCTACACCTAACTCTAAAAATCCAAATCCATTGAAATTCTGTTCCCACTTACAACATTTACACACACACTTTGTTGATATTAACGATTTAGGAAATATTTGTTTCTATAAAGTATGATTGTTGTTTTCAGATTTCTTGCACCGTACGTTGTGAAATGCAAATCTGCCCTCTAATACAGGAATCACTACAACACTATACTAATACAACTTATCAAGTCTAACTAAACCCCAATAATGGTAAGGCTTCGATAGAGGCGTTGAAAAACTTGGTCCGAGTAACTGGATCAATTAGAGCTCTAGACTACGTCACTAGTCTCTTAATATGTAGTCATGGGATCGGTCACTAATTCCTATCGTTAATACAAATTTTACTTATCAGGGGATTAGTAGAGCCAAACAATATTAAACTCTAACTGAGCTGTTAGCTAAGCTGTCTTTATTAAGGATGATATGGTAGTGCTTTTATACTTCAGTACTATTAATTTGTACACAATGAATATGCTTGCTAAATTGACTAAATGTACTAAATGTGATAAATTCAATAAATTCAATAAGTTCAATAAATTTAATAAATTCAATGAATTCGATATGTTGAACTTCCTCCATACTAGATTTGGTCTGAGCCACCTCAGCATACGAAATGAGTCAGATTCACCTAATTTTTTAAAACTAATATGCATCTGACCCGCCACAGATAGAACAGATTTAATCCAGCGATGATTTACCCTTTCACAACGTACGTACGTACGTACATACGTACATACGTAAGTATGTGTATGCATAGTGATAGAACATATTTGTATAAATATGTTAAAGCGAGAAATACAAAAGTGTTAAGACTGAATTATTCTTCATTCGTGATTCATCTATAAAAAATGTCATCAAATAATTATAATCCAGCTGAAGACACAATTAATACAGTTATGACTGGATTACTTCCAGTACTATTAATTGGCCTATTTAAAGGTTTTGAAGATGGAAAAAAAGAAATACTTTCTGTCATAAATATATTTGATGACATTATTATATTTTCATCGATTAATTTATATACTTTAATTACTGGAGTTCAATGGTTTTCACACTATACTTTATTATTTCGAATTTTTTTTATTGCATCAGGGTTCATTTCAATATTTCTAATTATATTTTGTTACTATTTGTTTAAACGATATTGGAAAAACTCAAATAACGAGATGAATGAATATAAAAATAGAGTGAAAGATTATATTAAAAAAATTATTATTTATGCTATCATCCTTTTATTGCTATATTATCATCGTTAGGACATATGGCAGCTCTTGGTGGTGATATTGATAGTATTTTTGGTGTTAATCTTTTTAGTTACATTAGCAAGTATTGTATAGATAATTTCGGGTATAATAAATGTAACAACTATAATATATCATCAATAATAGTGTATGTAATATGTTTAGCACCAACCCTTTTTTCTCTTTTATATAACATTATCAATTTAATTTTGTATTGGAAAGATAGGAGTACGTTAGAGGATAAATTAAGTATTATTTCTAATTTTCATAGTAAGGGTATTAATAGGATTAACCACATTATTATAGCCGTGCTAATTGTTTATCCAGCTATTGTATCAGGATATTTACTTAGTACTGACCCTATTACTACGAAAATATCCTTTGCAATTTGTAGCATTTCATTTAGTAGATTAATTGAACATTTTGGTGACAAGACTGAACAGATCAATACAGCAATATCCTTTTATCTGAATTATAGATTTGATAAAAGAACAATAGATGAGGGAACCATGGATGAGGAAATGGTATATAATGGAACACTGACACGAAATGATTTGATAAAAAAACTAGTAGAAGAAATAGAAGAGCGAACAAAAAAGATAAAAGAACATGCAGAATGGTAACAACAAGTAGTTTTTCACTGCTAGTGTGTAGGGTTTAATATTAAGGGTAAAAAAGTCAGCAAAAGAAAAATTTTAATTATCTTCAAATAATTTGTATTAACAAGAACATATATTGAGAAAGTTTTTCAGGCTATACTGAAATATGGTTTATATCTAGATCTAGTTTATAGTTCGATTTATATTTAGAATGCTATTTAGAAACAGAAATTGTAGAAAAAGCGCGTTCTCAAGCGCCTCAATCAATGGTCAAAAAGTGTTAGGAAATGAATTTTATTTAGGAAAAATATTAAAACTGGTTAAGTGTGTTTATTATTACATAAATAAAATATTTTTATTAGTAAAAGATATTAATTACGTTTGTCATTTCAATCAACAATCTTTTTACAACAAAAATCATCTTTTTTTATACTTGTCCTGGAAAATTTTATAATAAATTGAGCATTAAAAGAAATCGCTCAAGCAACTTTGTTATGGATTTCATTTTTGGTACCAACAAATTATAATCGTTATAATCATCTTTTAAAAGTTTTTATGAAAAAAAAATTCAGAAAGCCTGCAAAACTATAACAACGTAAGGGCTAATTTTGATTGTGGCCTACCGTACAGCGCTGCATACAGTACCCCGGGTATTTTACAAAAAGGTCTGTCTAGATTGAATAATAACCCCAAATATCGAGAGATGAAAGGATAACACAAATAATCGTTACTGATCAATATATACTTTGCTATTAAACATATCAAACCCAATGAAAAGATCGCACTGTTAATTATGAAAACTGGACCTAATTCGTTTTTTAAAAAAGGGGATACTATTCCAGGGGGTACTATATGTAGCGTCATATGGGCGGATTTTTTTGTGTTACTTTCAAAAACGATCTAATTCTGGTCAAATTTGCAGATCATTTGGCCCTGGCTTATCAGTTTTAAAACTGATAAGCCAGGGCCAAATGATCTGCAAATTTGACCAGAATTAGATCGTTTTTGAAAGTAACATAAAAAAATCCGCCCATATGTAATAGCGATTACTTATAACTCCAAATTTGTAGATCATTTGGTCAGATTCAGAATCAAAACTTTTTGAACTTGGCCAAACGACCGGCAAATTGACCAGCGATATAAGTAATCGATTCTGTGTTTAAATCACATCAAAATTAGCCCAAATTAATACTTTGTTATTTGTTAGTTATTGCTCAATCCGACTATTATATCAATAATCATTAACAAAAAGCTAAAACTAGTAGATTTTAGATCTGAAGCTTTTAATAAAACACCAATATGAAAGCAAATTATCATTAACTTGTGGTATTTTATTAATAAAGTAGGCATCGTTAACCCCTGTAATTTAGCATCATGTGATATTAAGCGGAAATGTAACACTAATGCCAAGAGTGCTAAGAAGCGCTAGCTAGCGCTAACTATCGCTAAAGTAATATGGATAGGACCAGTAGTTCTAAAGCACTTATTACATTAATAGCGCTAATGCTTTCTTTTAAAATTAATGGTTCCAGTAAATTTGTAATTTGTAAAAAAGTAGCAGAAATCGGAAGTTCAAAGGTATAAATAGACTTAGAAATTACTCTTGTAAGGAACAGAACTCGAAGTTCCAACAACAACTCAATAATAAATAAAGAGTAGTCGTGTCTTCATACACGAACAACTCGAATACTTTATTGAATAAATCCCCTAAAGAGTAACCGTGTCTTCATACACGGATCGCTCGAATAAACCATAACACTGTTATAGTGTCTTCATACACGAATAACTTGAGTATAACTAATAAACTTGTTGTTACGACTACCTGTATCTTCACATACATTTAGCCGTTTGCTTCTTTCGTAATTGCAAATCACACAATCCTCTTTAAAGCGTAGCCGACTAACCATATATTTTTACTTAGCATAAATTGGCATTCGTTAGTAATTCTCTAATATACACGTCGCTATAGTAAAACGTTATACCGAACTTCTAAGAGGTAGTTCGGTGTAACAGTATGCAGGGTTTAGAATAAATTCTTGAAATAAGAATTAGTTATTTATTTTATGGTTTAATTTTTGAAGTTATTAAATTTAAAGCAAGAAAATTTTAAATATAAAATAACTAGCTTATATGTAGTATTCTTAGATCTAACCAGTTAAATTACCAAAAGTTAAACAAGCAGATGTATATTGAAATATACATTATGAAAACGAGCACACATCATTGAAATCGTGAGCACCATTAAATCTTTCTTCTTACTAATTAAATAGTAAACACACTTCATTGTTGAAATAGAACTCCACTATTTGAAATTATAACCTAAAAATCATAAAAACATCCGTTGTTGTAATTATTACCTACCTACTACTAAGTTGTGAATTTATTCATTGTTAAAGGCAATGAACTCATCTATCATTATGAATCTACGCACCGCTAAATTACAAACCTACCCATTGTTGAAATCTTGAATCCACTTACTATTTAAATGTGAATCCATCCACTGTTAAAATGATAAATCTACCAATTATTAAATTATAAATCCATTCTGTTCACTTTTAAAATCATGAACACACCTCTATTAAAATTATGAACCAGTTATTATTAATGTTACAAAATTACGATTGCTTATATCCATTAAATCGTAAATTTATCATTATTGAAATCATGAACTCAGGGTTGGCCAATGGACCAATGTGACTTAGTTGCTACCAATGGACTATGTATATTTTTTTCAGAGCATATCATAGTACATTGCAAACCCTGCGTTATTGAGATCACAAACTCTGTTAAAATTGTGAGTTTGCCACCCAAAATTAAAGTGTTAATTTCACTTCTAATATCGTAAGTTTATATACTGTTGAAATATGAATCTATTCGCAATTAAATCACGAACTTACCCTCCGTTTAAGCCATGAACCACTCACCGTGGAAATCTACTATTGTAAATACGAACTTTTAAATTTCATTTGTTTTGTGAAACTTTCTAGAATTTTTTAATATTATTTCTAGTTAGAACTAAGGCCTCCAAATTTATTAAAAGGTTAAAATTTGATATAATTTTATTGATACAATCTAAGATAATTTAAAAGCTTATAAAGTGTAAAGTTTAAAAATAAAAAATATAAACATATTCTATATAAATCAAACAACTAATATTAAATAATCGTGTAAAAAAGGAGTTAAAAATCTACTTTTGAAACCAATAAATCAATTCCAGAGACAGGTTTAGATAAACCTGCTGATTTATTTTTAACAGCAAAACCCTCAACTAACCTAAACTCAAAATTTCTAATAAGTATAGATAAAATGGATTTAATTTCTAAATGAGCCATTTTCATTCCCAAACAATTTTTCGGACCAGCACCAAAAGGTAAGAAAGTATTATTAGTTATTTTTGATTTTATTTCTGGATCAAGCCACCGAGATGGGTTAAAATGTTCAGCGTCTTCACCCCAAATTAAAGGATTACGATGGATTGCATAAATAGGAATCCATAATGAAGTATTCTAAAAGAAAAAATTGTAAAGTTATGTACTATTTCATTATCAAATATAGTGCACTATTAAAGGTTTATTTAGAAAAATACCTTTGGAATAAGGTAACCATTCATTATTTCATCTTTTGTAGTAATACGAAAGAGTGTAGGTACTTAAATTTATAATAAATTAGAATTAGAATGAAATATAGCTAAATAAATAAAATAATTTAAAGTATAAAGAGCTATTAAAACTATACCAGGTGGAATAATCCTTAAAGTTTCTTTAAAGACACATTCTAAATATTTCATATGTTCAATTTCATCAAAAGTTGGATAATGATCACGGTCAATAAGTATTTCAAGAACTTCTTTACGAAGACGATCCTGAATGTCAGGATTTTTTGCGAGAAAGTATAGTGCCCAAGATATTGCAGTGCTAGTAGTCTCATGCCCAGCTACGAGTAATGTCATAACCTAAAGTTTAATAAATTTATATTTCAGATAAATTTAATAAAAATTTTATAATATATTTTGTATATTTTATATATTTTAATAATTTATAAATAGGTTCTTACCTGACCAATTAATTCATTATGCGTTAATTGTTCATCAACAGGCAAATTTTCATTTGCTTTTACCAACAATGACAATAAATCTTTTCCTCGAACAAGACTACTTCTTTGTTCTGCAATTAGTCTCTCAGAAGTGTTATTAATAATATTAATAGAATCATACTGTTTTTTATTATAAGATGTTGGAAAATTTCCGATTAACGGAAAGTAATTAAGAAGAGCCACGTATAAAGGCGAAGGATTGTTATTAATTATTGAATCATATGCTTGAGCTAATTCAGATTTAGAATTGAATTCGTAATTAAACCCTATTTAAAATAAAATGATATGATTCAATTACTACGTCATTAATGAAACTTAATACTGTATGTAAAATGAATACATAATAATGCTTACCAACAAGACCAATAATATCTAAAGTTGTCTTTGGAATTAATTCTGTAACTGTAATTCGTTCCTCTTTCTTATTACCGATTTGTTTAATCCAGATATCTTTTAATCTGTGTCCCGCTTGAACGATTGTTGGAAGCATTTCCTTAAAAGGTTAAAATAATAATTAGATAATTATACAAAATAATTCAACAAATCGTAATATTAACAATCTTAAAATAATACCTTAATATTGGCAAAAGCAAATGAAGGAGACATCATTTTTCTTTGTCTTTTATGAACATTTCCTTCAGCAAATATAATGCCTTCACCTAAAACATCCTTTGCTAGAGCTTTATTAAACGAATCCCTCGGATATTCATATGAATGACTTAATAGAACTTCTTGGACAAGTTTTGGATCAGAAACTAAGATATAGGGTTTATTCAATAAGCTATGATACCTAACTATTCCACCATATTGTTTTGTCAAGTGAGAAAAGGCTTCATTCATATTTTTATTTAACAAAGAAGCATAATGACCAAGAATAAAATTATCAACAGGTGGACCAGGAACTTTACGTAAAGGAGACAAATATAAGGGATAAATATAACACTTGTATAAAATATAGCTAACTATAACAATTGCTGCTAGGTAGTAATGCATTTTTGAAGTATTTTAGAAGTAATCCAATTTTTTTAAAATATTTTAGAAGTGAATACAATTTTTAGAATGTAAAGACAATTTTCAAAGTATTTTAGTATTTTAGAAGTGAATACAATATGCTAATGTTTCTTGCGACAATTCTTCCCCGTCATTTTATACGTTTTTATATCTTAGATTTCTTACATCAACGTCAGTATTTCGTATATCTGAAAATTTAGAACAAAACATTTTACCGGGATTTACATTTTACCGATACCGAAACAGACGTCAATACAGATTTAGAGAAAAATCGGTAAATCGGAAACCTCATGGAACCGAGTCGCAGATTAGGTACAGACATGGATATTATTATTAAGAGTCTCAGACTTGATTATAGACCAAGCTTTTATAAAGGCCCGACATTTGAAGTCGAGTCGGGCCGGACCGGATTTTTAGTATCTCTAGTGCCTGGTTAGAGTGAAATAGTGATGGCGCAAAAAATTTGGCGGTCTCGTGACTAATTAAAAAACAATGATATCTTAATTTTCGTCTAAAAATTAATGTTTGTATTAATATAAAGTAGAAAGAATTTGTCTAAATTTTTGTGCCGAAAACTTTTATTTAATAACCAAAGGCTAATTTCCCTTGCGAATTTATGAGTTTTTGTGGTTTCGTTTTTTTTTTCGCCTTCAATTTTTACTTCGCATTTGTATGTTACACACTGATCTTACAATCGGATTGGATAAAAATCACGGGACCGCCAAATTTTTGCGTCATCACTTATTTATGTTAGAATTTTAATATCAATCACGAAACCAGACGTTATTTACGATTTTCTGTTTCTCGAATTTTTAGGTTATACCAATGGTCGACATGACCCGGAACAGTCATAAGGAGAAAACAGGTCTAGATCGTTGTTGTGGTTCGGGTCAATTCTGCAAAACTTGTTAGATTTTGAAAATAGTATATAGAGTGGATGACGTTAACCGACGATTCAACTTTGAACGGCCCAAATGCACGGTATAGTCTGGCATCATTTGAGTTATGTCGTAATACGTAGTTGCTGCATAAGTCTTTAAATAGTTACGGCTTATACCGTAACAAATTATAATTACGGCTTATGCCGTAACTACCTAGTTGCAGCATATTTTTAAATAGTTACGGCTGAAATATTTCTACTGCATCTTTAGTCACAATTATCTGTCAAATAACGATAATGTTGTTTAGGTTATTATTTGTTGATCCTCGCTGATCCATTTATGGTCATTTTGCAGAACTGTATTGCTATATTGGGGGAAATGCTACGTAGCGGGTTAGTTACTTTTTAATGTCATCAAGGGTACATTCATGCAGTATGTAGATTAATGCTTTAACAAACCTGGCTTAGCCTCTAAATTTAGTACAAAAAGACTGTGTATCGGATTTAATATTACGTATACTGCATGATGTTTAATATTATTATTATTAGTCATTGTAGGATTGACCGGTTAAAATTATGACCGATCAGCTTGTGTTCTATAATAATAATAATAATAATACGTAATCAGTAAGCCGAATAATCGGGAATTCGATAATCAGTAATTCGAATAATTAGGAAATTGATAATCAAGAATTAGAATAATGATAATCAGAAATTTCATATTTTGATAGTGGAAAAATTGCTGTGATTTTAAATTCTCTATTGAGTATATTTTTCAATCAATGACATCATATTTATTCGAAATCTCTAAGATTCTAAAATTTTTCAGAATCATTTGATTTTCTGTGATTCTACATGTCATCATAATCTACAGAGGTCACAACTTTTTGCAAACCGCCATAATAATTAATTTTAATAAATTAAATCAGAAGATTATGCTTATAATAAGGATGATGGTTTATATTTTTAAGATTCAAACATATCCAGACTGGTTCAGACAGGTCTAATTTATAGATCAAGAATATACTGAATTTTTTTAATCTAAAACTGGGTTTTTAAGGCTAACAGTGGTTTATTAGCTTAGATCAGACTGTTTAGCATCCCTAATTATAGCGAAATTTTACAAAAAATCTTTATTAGTATGCAAAATGTAGTTTTATAGATAAAATTTTTAATTACAAATAGTTTTTATGGTTTTTTGTATTTTTTAATTATATTAATTTCAAAATTAATTGGTCAACAAAAATTTTTTAACTAATATTTTATAAATTAAGTCAGTTAATAAATTAGTATAATCAATCTAATAATGAAATGTTAAATTATTAGATTTTACTAAGCTTTAATGACTTCAATTTTTTCTAGAATTACTAGTCTAAAAAAGTGTTTTTACCAATATGTCAAATTTAATAATCAAATTTAATCTAAAATCTAAACCAACAATTCAATTAATATTAACATAAATTTTAATATTAATGAAAATTATATAACTAATATAATTATGCATTAAATTAATTTCAAAAACAATAAACTATAAAAAAATTGAATTTAAACAGCTCTTCATCACCATAATTTTATATGTATTGTAATATAACAAGTTAGACCTTTGGTTAACAAGTTACTTTACTTGACTAAGTATATTAGTAGTTAAGAAATGTGTTTATATAATTTATAAAAGAAAACAGTTTATAGATAAGATAAAATATTGTTGACTTATTG
>CAJVPZ010004152.1:0-10251 GCA_910592135.1 Racocetra fulgida | reverse complement strand
TATTTTTAGTATAATTTCGATTAAAATAATGAGCAATATTAGAAATGAGATATGCATTTATAGCATTGCAAATAGTTTCTTCGCAATTAACTTTTGTTGTTTTATTCATTGCTAGGATTATTTGATTGCGAGTTAACAAGTAATAAATTTTTTGGATCTATGTACGCATCACATGAACCATGTAAAGAAGAATTTTACATTCTTGTTTATTATAGAAAACCCTCAGAAATACTTTAGGTATGCTATTCATTTCAATAGCACTATTCAGGTGCGAGTTCATGAATGATTTTTAGTGTATAAGTTAGTATATTAATATTTTCAATATTTACAAATATATGTATGCCAATATCCCAGAAATCATAATTATCTCAATTGTATAAGATAAAGAGTTGTCATTGATATTTATTAGTATTATGCATTGTATTTATAAGGATGAGCTATTCAAACTTTTGTAATCTTTCAATTTGTCTTTGATCAGCAAAACAAAAACTATGGGATCATTCAATATAGAAATATTTCATTTGATAATTTTTTGTAGCCAAAAAACCAAATGTACATTGTAATTTATTTTCAAAATTATGATCGCCAGAAGAATAGGTATTTTGTTGCACTCGCTGCTTTTGTTGAATATTAGCAATATCTTTTCAAGTTAAGTATTGAGCGAGTATGCCAAGATCACTTTTTGGGCAAGTTCCTTAATACAAAGTAAGAAATCAAAATTTTAATCAATTGTAATGATGGTTGGTGATAAATATATTACACTTTATTTATTAATAATAGTAAAATGAAAAAAATGAAAAAATGAAAAAAAAACTCCAAGATGTATTTTTCATCAATATGGTGTAATAATTTATAGCATGATATGTAGCAATACTGAAGAAAAGCTAAGTATAGTTATACTGAGTTATATAAAAAAAAAAAAAAAGTATTTAGAGAACATGATCAATATTGAAATTTTAGACTCAAATACTGTTCTTATAAGAACAACATAATAATAATTGGTGTTTTTAAACTACTGTTTTGTATTGACAAAAAATCGATAAAACAAAAAAAAAATTTGATATAATGATCGAAATAACTATATATTGATCATACATTTACTTATAAGAATGCTATTATTATTTTACTATTCTCAAAAATTTTTAATAGTAAACAGTAAAAAATTTAAACTGTGCACAAATCTATAATAGTGTTTTTGTGAGAACTTTGCAAACACTAATTTCAAACACAGAGTATTATATAGAAAAACAAAATAATACATAGCGTTTTAATAAGCTAATACCAAACTATATTGTGCAATTCGAGATTTGTAATTATATACTTATTTTGTTACTAATAATTTTAATTGTTAAAATTTTTAGCTAATTTAACCTTATCTTAACAGTTGTGACAATGCTTACTGGCATGTAGAGCTTACTTGGCTTTTGAATTACTATTTGTTAAATTACTTCTGGAGTTTTAATCAAATCATTATCTTCAATTTGATGGCTATGGTGAGGTGTATTCTTGAAACGTTCAACTTGAACAGTTTGGGTCGCAATTATATATGTGATCTTGATTTTTGCTTCATATATGCCTTCAATATAGTACTAGTATTTCTTCTCTTATTTGCAGATACACCATCTTTTTTAGTACTTAACTTGTTATGCTTCATTAAACAGCAAGTATATATAGTCTAGAAATCTTCATTTGCATATTTTCAGCTATTATAGTGTGTCCAGATATTTGAAATTAAAGGCTAAATTTCACTATCAAATTCTTTTGCTGAGATTTCAAACATATTGTCAACAATAAAAAAGTGTAAATGCTTTTGTTTAATTGATATGTCTTGTATAATGAGAAGTAAAAAGAAAAAAATTTCTGTAAAATTTTTTCTTTTTTTTCTTTTTTTTTTAAATTACCAAATTTTGATGATTTTGACTCTATGTTTATTATGTAATTTTTATCAAATTTAATAATTTTGACTTTGTAATGATATACAGTTGAACCTCTCTATAATCACACCTTCGAGATACAAAAACCTGTGATTATAAAGAGGTGTGACTAATATAAAGGTTACCTCTATATAGTTACAACTATATTACAAATTATAAAAAGTAACTATATAAAGGTTTTAAAATAAATTTTTAAAAATTCCTATTAGAATGTTTATTGTAAATATAAGTTAAAAAAGCATTACTAGTTACAAAAATACTAATTGTAATTTTATCTAACCAAATTAATATTATTAGCAATCCTGGGATCCAACATGATACAATTAGACAAAAGGTTATTCGATAAAATTTAAATTTCTAAAACCATGCATAATTTTTTTTAGAAATAAGAAACCTCTATTCAGAGTTAAGCAAACTAAATAATTAGAACAGTAATATACTGTATTGACAATTTTTATATTTTATTGAACATCGAGGCTACCTAACTCTGGGATTCAGCATACAAAATTCTAATATATCCTGATTTTTCTAGCAATATTCTATACAGCTATTTTTATAAACCTAATAAAAAAATTTGCCAAAATGATTTTCAGCCAATCTAATTAAGTTAGTGATTTTAGTATATGTTTATTAGTTATATCCGGGTCTCTTTTATCAAGGTTTATTGGTTGATAAGAACAGCTTTATTTATAAACCTTCTTACAAACTGAATACATCAAATATATTAAGCAAGTATTTAAACAAAAATTTAATAATGTTGAATGTATTGGTATTATAATGATTAAGTAAATATTACATATTATATATCTTTCTAAACTGACCAAATCTTGTTGGAAAATTTTTATCAAGTATTTCAGGAATTATGAAACAGCTATAAACTGAAATTCTACTATTTTGTACATGACCAAGGTTTTCACAAACTTCATTTTAAATTTGAATAATATCAGGTACTATTCATGAATCTAACTAGAGTCTCATTGGAGAAAAGTACTTTATGTGGTAAGATACTATTTTCAGGAACTATATACAATGGTCAATGGTAAATTAACAAGATAGTTTAATCAAAAATGATTCTTCGAAGACAGTACTCTAAAAATAGAATAATAACCAATCAGAGGGTAATCAATTTAGCTTGCGAATATCAAAATAATTCTGAGATTTAATTTTACATAAAACAATGTTCTTCTAATATCTGATATACTTATTGTTAATAAACTCAATAGTTCGTCTCTTTCTTTTTCTATTAGTTTTAACTCTTGATAGTGAAGTCTTCTAATTAGAATAATCACATTTAGTGCTCGACAAAATCAAGTAGAAGCTTAATAATCAAGTATTTGATTAAGTTGAGCATCTAATAGTACAGTAGTACAAATCAGATTTTAAATACTTTAATAAATCTAACAAATTGCTAATAATTCTTGTATAACATGCATTATGCAGCAATTTGTTAGATTTAGTAAAAGATTTAAATCTGATTTACATTACTATTAGCTGCTTGACTTAATCAAGTACTTGAATTTCAAGTTTTTATTTAACTTTGTCGAGCACTAATCACATTTCTTTTAAAACTCAAAACCTCTTCAAATGGTGATTTTTCTTAGTCTATTCCCCACATGACTGGTATCCAGTTCTAATCCAAAAATAGCTCTATTAATTACATTTATTGATTAGCAAATAACTTAAATTTTGGTCAATACAACAATTATATAACATATGTTTTTAAAAATCTAGCAGTCCATTTTAACTATTTATAATACTAGATTAGGCAGTTTCAAGACTGAAACCGTGGGACTGGTTTAAAAAAAACATCCTTATTCGGCCTTCCAGAACTGATCCATTCTTATTTAATTTGAAATGATAAAAAAAAATATAAATTAAGCCTAAAAAGTTAACTCTTAAAATGTACTACGCAGCTAATGCAATTATTATAATAAAATTTGTATAAAATTTCTTAGCAGTATACTAATTGAGGAAAGTGGCAGTAATAGCAGGCATCTATATTATTGAACCATAGATCTTGACTGATTTTTCAGATATGGTTCTGAATCACAAAAGCCTGTCTTGTTTGTGAACAAAGTTAAGTTAGTAGTGATATGCAACAGAATAATAAAAAATTAATCAATTCGGGTTGTTATAAGTAGTAACGATAATATATTTGCACCTTTATACATACGTATGTACTTATAATATTAGGGAAATAATATGTACATATGTATGTATAAAGTTGATTGAATATAAAAAGTCTTAATAATTCAATCTTTTGATCTAAACATAAAACGCCAATACTCTATTCTGAAAGTACAAGTATGTTATTATAAGCCATTAATCTTTTTTTTTTTAATAATAAAAAGGCATGTAAAAATTTCAAAGGAATTTATCTTAAAACAAATACCATAACATTATTGATTTACTATTTTCTATTAAACTTTAATTCGTGTTAAGAATTATTGTTAGCAATATGCCTCCTAAGCCTGTTTCTAAAAAAACACAATGTCACATTAGTGACAAACAAAAAAAAAAAATTTGTGAGTTTACCAAAAAGAATCTATCCTATAAATATCAAGAAATTGCAGATGAATTCATAAAATGTTATTCAGAAATGAAAATTGATCACATCACTATATCAAAAATATTAAAGAAAGCAGATAAATATCAACAAATTAATGATGATAATGTAGAGGCCAAAAATATTTTTCGATATTATTTCGTGAAGTATCTCATGCTAGAACTTGCTATAAACATGTGGATAAAGCAGCTTACAACAGAAGAAATGATTTTATCTGACTCATTAATAAAAGAAAAAGGCTATCAATTTGCAAAAGCCTTTAGCATACCGGAAGAATCACTTACATTTTCAAATAGGTAGATCTCTAGATTTAAAAAATGTAATGGGTTAAGAAAAACTATAATGCATAGCAAGACAGCAAGTGCATCGTTAGCAAGCTTACCTGCTGAACAAATTAAATTACAAGAACTTCTATCTAATTATAGCCCAGAAAATATATACAATGCTGATGAGACAGGCTTATTTTATTGGTTACTCTCTAATCAAACTCTTTCAAAAAAAAAAGGTTTCTGAAAAGAAGAAGGTAATTTGTTATTAAAAAAAAAAAAAAAAATTATAGCAAGTTTTCTTTTTTTTTTTTTTAAGACAGAACAAGAGTAACAGTGCTATTTTGTTTTAACTCAACCAACATTGACAAGTTATGGCCACTAGTTATTAGCACTTCTAAGAAGCCATGATCTTTTAACAGAATAAACATATCACAGCTACTAGTGACTTATAAAAATAATAGATGACAAGTGATATTTGGGAAAAATAGTTAAAATTTATCGATAAAGGTTTCCGTATCCAAGGTAAGAAAGTTCTGCTTCTCGTTGACAATGCGGCCTCTCACATGACTCCAGAAACAAATAATACGGCTGAAGTTTAAAATAATGCTGAGGAATTATTATCGAAAAATGACTTTGAAGAAACTGAAGTTCCTTAAGAACCCCAACCAGAAAGGTTCTAAGAAAGATCCAGAGGAAGGTCCTGAGAAAGGTTCTGAAGAAGGTCCTGAGGAAGGTCCTGAGGATCTTAAAGATCTAATTCTACTCGTTCAAGTCAACCAAGAAGAACTGTGAAAAGTCTTAACCTTATTAATATTGTTGTATATTTTCTTCTGCTATATACTACAGCACACCTCCAACCTATAGATACTCATTAAAAGCTTTAAATCTAAATATAAAAACTTATATTGTCATTATTTGCTTGATCAATTTGAGAAAAATAAAAAACAGTGATAAGCATTAATTTTAATTGCACTAGTTATTTAGGATTCTCTTAAGCATCTCTTTCAATATAAGTGGCAGTTATCGTGATTGTATACAAGTGCTAGGATTAATTGAAGTAATCTTGATAGTAGTTTTGCTGAAAATTTATATCATGAATGTGGACATTAAATTTAGCCAATTAGCCACAACTCTATTACAAAAAAGATGGTCGAAACCATCTTTTTTTCATTGTAATAATTAACTCACCTGGCTGGCTAAACTATTTTCCATTAATTAAAAATTATATCCAACCTAAAGTTTGGAACTGGTTTTATTTTTCATATATTAAACCCGGTTTAATCAGTTTTTATATATGAAAAATAAAGCTAGCTCCAAACTTTAACTCAACCTATTAATTTAGATGCTTAAGGGCATCCTTAATAAAAATAAATGGTGTAGAAAATTGATTTTTATATTATAAAATTTCGCATTACTATAAAATAAAACTTTAATAGCTATTTGAATTATTTGATTAACAGTTTTGTATAATATAGAAAACTTTCCTTGAAAGAAGCCATCTATTTTATCTCTGATACTTGGGATGAAGTCAGTGAAACTACTATAAAAAATTGCTGAAGAGCTACCAAGATTATGCCAGGAATAAGTGAATCGGAGGAAAGTGAATCAGATAATGAATTTCAAGATAAGACCACTGATATAAATGATACTATTATGCTACTTGAAGACCTTTCAGCTGAAACTAACCCAATAGTTCAAGAACTAACAGATAATATCGAAGAATACATCCAAATAATTGACCAACCAGCTACAATAGAGGATGTACTAAGTAATGAAGGTATTATCAAAATGGTAATAGCCGAATTTCGTGAAGATAAAACTGATGATGACGATGAAGATAATAAAGAACCACCACCACCCCAATAACCATAACTGAGGCTGTTGAAGCGTTAGAGAAAGTTATAAGGTATCAAGAGAGTCTCAACGTTAGAAATGGATTTGATGAAAATGAGTTAATTATATTAAGGAAAAAGTTCAAAGAATGGCGATATGAAAAAGATAAATCTAAAAAACAAACCTCAATTATATCTTTCTTTCAACAATTCTAAATACTGTAGTATTGTATTCATCAAGTTCTAAATTGAATTCCTTTTTTTTTTTTGATATTTTTATTTTTTTAGTTTATTTAGATGATATTTTTTTTGTCTTATTAGGCTATAATAAAAGATCAGTGTGGTTCTGGGTATTGAATCGCGATAAAAGGTGATTCTTTATTTAAAATAAAGGATACAGCTTTGATCTTAAAAAAAAAGACTACCTAAGCATTAAAGTTATAATTGTCTTGTTATGACCAGATAAGACTATAAAGCAAGACCTAAATGTTAACAATTTGCAATCGTGTTCTTGTTAGTTAACTGATCTCTATTTTAAAATTATGATCAGTGATACAATACCTCAAAAGTTCTAATTCGTGTATGTATGTACACAGTAAAGCTTAGATCTACAAAAGCTAAAAGTATTTACAATAAGTTATGGTACCTCTTATGTATGTGCATATGTGTGTACGTAC
Source organism: Racocetra fulgida (assembly GCA_910592135.1). Classification (NCBI taxonomy): domain Eukaryota; kingdom Fungi; phylum Glomeromycota; class Glomeromycetes; order Diversisporales; family Gigasporaceae; genus Racocetra; species Racocetra fulgida. Next base: position 2,973 of record CAJVPZ010004152.1, on the reverse strand, counting down.
ATACAAACACTAGATTTAGTTAATCTACAAAATTAAAAAAACTTTAGAACTTTATTACGCGCAATAGCTAAAATCAAAAGAATAAAAATCTGATTTGTTCTATTTATAGTGTGATTTAACAGAGGATAATTTTATATAGTGTTATATAATCGGTTATTAAAAAAATGTGATAGTGACTATAGAGTGATTGTGTCTATATAGAGATATAAATAATATAAAAAAGGTTAGTAAAAATAAAACATGATTATATAGATTTATGACTATAGAGGAGGTGACTATAAAGAGGTTCGACTGTAATATTACAATCTGGGAATTTACCAAATTAGGAAATCATATTCTAGAACGATCTACAAGTGGATTCTTGAATTTGATTGGCTCTCACATACTTTTTACCCTTCAAAAGTCGCATATTCAAAAAAAATTTTTTTTAATAATTATCAAAACCAAATAAGCTTTGAGTATATAGCTCAAGATGTCTAGTTTCTATCATCTCAAAGAATCCCTCATGATAAACTCTTTGGGTAAAAATAAATGAGACGCTAAAAATAGGTATTTACTTCGTATTGAATGTTTAGATTCGTTGTCAGTTAATTTAAGATTGATTTAAAATTTTGTGTCAGTATTTTGACGTTTTTAAGTTTATTTTATATATAGTAACATTTATTTTTAATTTAATTATATCTACATAGGTATTGAAAACAGTTTGCAGGAAAAAATACACAAAATATTCAAAGTAGATTTAGTTATAATTTAATATATGAAACGTGTTGTGTAATAATATATAGGGTGGTATTATCCAACAGTATAAACTACATATCATATTAAATAATTGTAAAGATAGTAATAATTAAATAGAATGTAGTTATTATTTAAAAATTTAGTAAAAAATAAAACTTTCACTAATAGCTTTGCTAATAATAAGCTATTTGTATATAAAATTTTTTGATCAATTTGATTGATTAATATCATGTGCTGTAAAATCTAGAATCTATTGATCGATATCTTTATATTATAAAAGGTGCGATCTTTAATATTCATTTTTGGTAAATTCACTGACTGTATTAATTAATGACTCTTTTTTTTTATGCATTATATAATAGGGTAATATGTGATCATTTAATAGACTGAACAAATATATTTAACATTATCGTCTGAAGATGATTTATATATAGAATTAAAGGGATTGCATTTTTGAAATCTATCGTAGTATACTGATTAAAAGAACTGGGCCTAATACAAAATAAATACCCTTATAAAATACCAGTGCACATTAGTGATGCTTGACAAAATTGATTTTATTAGTAGACAACATTAAATCTGATGAAATAACAAAACTCTTGATGAAATTATTTTGACTTATAATAATTAGTAACAAAATTAATTTTAAATTAGAATATTATTCTAAGGAATATGCTGTCTAAGTATATGAAAAAATTTCTTGGCATTTGTATAAAATTTTTGATACAATCGCAAAATGATGAAACTATTTGTCAATTCAAAAATAATTTCATCAAGCATCTATAGTGGCCATCTTGTTCGATAACAGATAGATTGTGTGGAATATTTTATATAAGCTCATATATATAATACAAAAATTAATATGCACCAATATAAAAAATGTTGTGCAAAATACCCGGATATTCTATTCTAGTATTTTGGATAAGATATACTAAAAAGTGGGATTACTTAATCAGTATACTACAATAGTATTTGTGGTGCTTTTATTCATGAATACATATCGGAATATTTGTAATAGAATGATTTGTAATTATTTATTTCAATTTACAGACTGTTTAAATATGGTTTGGTTAATTTTTTTAATACAGATTCACATATAATTCTGTATATTATCTGCTTAATAAATTATTATTTATTTTTTTTATTAATATGATAACAATAAACATATTTTTTCTATAGTGTTTTGCCCAAAATTCTTAAAAATAGAATCAAATTATATCTTCAAAGAAATTAATCAAAATGCTTCTGAACATATACTTAGAATAAATTTTAGTAAAAAGTTTTTATGACTATCAAATATTCGAATTGGAATATTTATTCAGGGTTAGAGATTATAAATATAGTTGGCAGTAGAATTACTGAATTATAGTATTTTATCAGCTGGTAGAATTAATTACAAAATAATGAAATTAACTAATAAATCTTCATAAACTTGTGTAATTTATTTTAAATAAATTAATTGAAATTAATAAGTGTTTTTTATATTTACAAACTAAAAAAATAGTAAATATTCGTGAAATTCGAATGTATATATATAGCTTGTTTTATATGAATTTACTTAAATTAAGAAATATTCTTATACTTATAATCTAAAATAAAATTAAGTAGTAAGCATTCATGAATTATCAACAAACTTAATAGATTGTATTGAATATTTATATTAATGTTTGTTATAAACACTAAATTAAATAAAAAAATGCAATTAAATAGCAAATATTTATGATATGAATAGCTTATTTTAAATAAACTTAAATTTATACTATAAATATTCTTATACTCACAAACTAAAATAAAATTAAATATCGGTTGTAAATATTTATAAATCTTTATAAATCTTCATAATATACTTCTCATCTAACTTTCGAATTACTTCACAGATTACCGAATTACTTTGATAATTTATTAAGTAAGACATGAACTTTCTAATCATTTTTGTCTTACTCACCAGGAATTTATATTCATGACTCGAAATTCAATCTTGTAACAGAAATTTGGTACTTTCATTATGATTTTTTTGCTAATGAAACATTGCAAAAAGTATTTTAAAGTATATAAATAAGTTATCTAGACAATTGATTTATATCAGCCAATTAGACAAAAGTTTGTCTATGAATATTATAGTACAAATATATATACTTTTAGGGAATATTTTTATGGCACTATCCCTTAAACCGTCAGTGGTTAGCGGGCATATTTGGCTGCTAAAATGTTAAAATTGTTATGTCTGATCTATTT
>CAJVPZ010004151.1:0-10252 GCA_910592135.1 Racocetra fulgida | reverse complement strand
GTAATAATTTATATAATAATATATATAATTTGGTTAAAGTTTTAATTACAAATATTATATTGTATATTTTAAAGGTAGATACAATAAGTATGACAACGGCTCTAGATGGTAAATTTAATTATATTATCCATATTTGCAATTATTTTACAAGATTCTCTGTGGCTAAACCTACAAGAACAAAATCTGCAGTAAAAGCTGCAAGCTTCTTTTTATAGTTTTGTTTGATATATGAACCACCAGCAATCTTATATTCTGATAATGGAGATGAATTCATAAAAAACATGATTAAACTTTGGTCAACTATTAAATTTATTCATGGATGGTCAAGATATTCTCAATGTTAAAGCTCTATTAAAAAGAGTAATAATATCTTTCAGACAAAGCTTGATGCATGGATGGAAAAGACTAACCAAAAGGATTGGAGTATTAGATTGCTTTTGTTATCTGTAAGCAAATAAAATTAAAGTAAAATTTATTATAAGGTATTATAAATAAATATTACTATATAAGTATTTTATTTATTTAATATCAATTTAGAGGCAATGAATTATCAAGAATGTAAATCAACAAAATCAACACCATATTAGCTTATATTTAGACAAAATCCACAAGCTGAATTACTAATAATTTTGATGCTTTATCACCAAAACATTGTGCATGAAGATGACATTTCCTTAGAAATCAATTAACTTTAATTAATTATACACTTTTAAGTAATCAAATAACTTTGATTAATCATACACCTTTAAGTAATTAATCAACTTTTATTAATCATACATCTTTAAGTAATTAATTAACTTTGATTAATTATACACCTTTAAGTGATCAATTAACTTCAGTCGATTATGCATCTTTAAATAATTAATCAGATTTAATTAATCTCATAAATAATGATTATAATAACAGTAAGTATATTTATAATAACTAATAATAATTCTTAATTTATATTAATATTAACATATTTTATTTTATTATTTATATTATTTTAGATCAAAGTTCTTCATTAATTAAAAATATTAAAGTAATTATAATTGATAATAGTGACAAAGAAAATTTAGAGTCTAATAATGAAAATTTACAATATTCATGGAAAGTAAAAGAAAAATAGTTATCAGATTCTTATAATTGCAATAGTATAAATTTAGAACAAGTAATATATAAATTGTATTTTAATTTATTAATATTTGTAATTTATTCATCCTTTTTTCAATATATATTATAACTATATAATTATTTTTTTTAGAATTCACTATATTGATTTAATGCTACAAATTTAGAGAATGATCATAACAATATAATGCTAGAAAGTATATTTCAAGCAAGCTATGCAAACACATCATATAAAGAAATGTCATCAGGTGATACACTAATTGCATCTCAAGCAAGTTATTTATCAAGTGAAAATTCAATTTGAGCAAGTTATTCATCAAGTGAAAGTTCAATACAAGCAAGTTTTAATTACTACAACCCCTTAAGAGATATAGCAATTCAACATGTTAAGAAAAATTGTTAATTCATTAGCAGCATAATAAAAAAACATTATAATACAAAATGTATATTAACTTTAAATTCAAGTGATCTTGTAAAGCTGATATTGATAAATGAAAAATAGATCAATGTACATTGCCTTGTAAAGTTATACAAAAAAAGCTCAACTTTGATTCTTATCAGGTAGGATATGAATTTGAAGTTTTAGATAAGTAGTATCTAGCTAATGAATTAGAACCATTGGGTACTAACAAATATCCTGCACTTGATATTATTTTTCTTGATACTTTTATTTCTAAGAAATGCTGCAGCATAGCAAAGTTTGACATAGCCACTACATATAGTTAAAAATAATTCAATAATTCAAGAAACAACTGAACAAACAAAAAACACAACATCTTAACACTATAGCTGCTTTTGTAGGAAAACAAACTGTAAGACCAAGAGCCTTTCATATGCTTTGTATTAGGCATTGCAGCTGTGTATTGAGGGGTGAATGCAGCAATCATTAATAGTAATATAAACTTAGAATTACTGGCAATTTATTGTCATTATATAAAATTCAATTATTGTAAATTGAGGTTGCTTAATTTTATTAAAATAATGGTGATTAACTATGGAGTTCTGAAATAAATATTCAAATAAAAAATATTATACATTATACTATTTATTTTTATATTCATATATATATATTTTTTTTTATATACCTTTGCAATGTCGTGGAAAGGTAGATTTTTATTAGGTATATTTAGTAGTACATTCTTGGTTAACAAGAGTACATATAACCACACGTACAACTTTTAGTTGCCTAATTTAAGTAGTCCGCTTGAAGGTTCTACACTATATGCTATATCTACAACCTAACTAGAAGATTACCTATTTAAACTCTCTGATATCCCCCCATCCTGCACTATCACTACAATCACACCAATCCATAACCTTGTGCTGCTTCTTATTGAAGGCCACCTAAATCGATATCTGCTATACTACTTGTGCCCTAATTCTATAGATAACTTAGTAGAGTTCTCATACTACCAGGTTGCCCTAGAGAGGGTATAATACATATCTCCTAATCTTTTTATGTCTCATGCACTTCCAGATTAGGCTACAAATACCTTCTGCAGCAGCTGAAACTACCACTAGCAGTCAGGATGAACTATTAAACTGCACAATTCCAGTATTTAGTGCCCTTGCAAGGTTCATTCTGATCCTGATATCCACATTAAGCTGATCTTTATACCAATCTCTTCCCAACTACTAAATCAGTTAGTTCAGACAGGTCATTATACTTAGGCTTTAAGTGCTTTCCAGTTTTACTTCCCTTGGTTCCTAATTCTGTAATATAAAATATTTTCTCCGGTATGACTCTGGCGGCCAGATTGGTGAACCCTTCTTGCCTCAGGTTTTTGTCTGGTTCTTCAGTTTCTGATTTCTGACTTTTTCGCAGTATTGTCAAAGATCTTTACTACCTCCTTACTTGGGTCTTGCCAAAAGAGTTTCAATTATTTTGGTTTCTTAGATTTGAATCACCCAAGAGCTTCCATTTCGAGATGATAATATCAAGATTATAGGTAATATATCCAACTGATCATTGAATAATTGTTACCAGTATATAGGCTTATTTTTTTAAAAATGTCACTGGTGAGATTTAAACTCTAGATCTGCTGCTTCGAGGGTGACAACTTAACCACTATATATTCGTATTTTTAATTTTTTAATTTTATTTTTTATTTTTTTATTATTATTATTTTTTATTTATTTTATTTTATTTTTATTCAGTATTATAATTATTGATAACATACTGATCATTATATAATATATATAAATTATGATTCCAAAGTAACTTATGCCAATTCGAGATTAACAAGAATTCTAAAGTAATATATAACATATATATACAATAAAATCAAAATTTATATAATATTTATTCATAAGAACTACAATAATTGCAACTCAAAAATGTGTACCAGGTTGCGCTTCAAATAATAATGTGACAGTCCAGAATAAATATTTGAAGTTTGACAGTTAATTACATATTTTCAGTATTTCTTTTCATTAATTACTAAATTATGTATTTCATGCAGTTTTACTATAAAATCCCAACATCCAAAATCTCGAAAACCATAATTCTGACATGCTAATTAATATTTAAAGATTAATAATTATATAAACAATCATTGTCAGACTTTAAATTTTTAATTGTCATATCACATGATGCCAGTATTATGACTTGTAGAGATTTGGGATGTTAGGATTTTGTGGTAAAACTATTTCACGCAAATCTTACAATACATAATAATACCCATATGTTTATAAAAGATATAAACTTTTATATTATTAATTTTGTTTATTCGCATTAATGTTTTTTGATAAACTATACTTTTTTTGAAAGTTTTTTTTTATTATGTGCTTTTATTATAGAGATCAACACATTTTCTTAAGAAATCTTACACTTTCTTCATTGTGCTAATGCTGGTTGTACTAAAATTTTTGCTCCACTTCATAATGATTCAACCTTTACAGTAAAATTCTATTGATAAAAGTAAAAAGCCATTTGCCTAATAATAAAGATTCAGCTTTTTTGTATTCTTTCTTAAAATTTATAATACCAGCAAGTAGTTGTTTATTATGGTTTAATTTTATTATTTTTATTTTTATTTATATAAAGTGAAATATAAACTGAAATGTGAAATAAAATATGAAGTAAAATATGAAATGAAATATAAAGTGAAATATAAAGTGAAATATGAAATGAAATATGAAGTAAAATGTGAGCAGATTAATAAAGAATTAGCCTATAAAATAATAATAATTACTATGTATTAGTATAGTATAGCAATGATATTATTAATGCAGTCTGGGCATATTTTAAATTGGTGATCATTTAGATCAAAGATCTAGAATGATTTACAAAATTTAGCAAAATTTGATTACTCTGTTACATTTTTTTTGTATCATTTTCTCTCAAAAGTTTTACAAGATATTTACTTACACTTGTTACTAAATGATATTTGAAATGATAATATAAAACCTCTACTTTCAATCATCTCAATTAATTCCTGATTATAACTTGAGCTAAAAAAGGTAAGCAAGATCTTAAGATCAAAATTTTTTGACACAAAATTTGCTAGTTAGAACAAGCAAACTTGTGAGCTTTGTCATTACTGTTGGGATGTTGTTTGTAAAATCTCTATTTATTAGTGTATTTTTTTTGGTTTATTAAACTTTTTTTATTAGAACTAAAGCTTTTCTCTCTTTTGTACAGTAGGTTTTTTGGATATAGCATAGTAGAGTTGAATTTTTTTTAGATATAGTACAGTAAAGTTAGATTTAGGACTTGTAGTATGGTAGAGTTAGCTTCAGAACAGGTAGAGCATAATAGAGTTAGATTTTTTGGACATAGTATAGTAGTTAGATGTTTGAATGTAATACAGTAGAAAATTTTTGGAACATAGTATAGTAAAGTTAAATTTTTTAAATGTAGTACAGTAGAGTTAGATTTTTTGAACATAGCATTATAAAGTTAAATTTTTTAAATACAGCACAATAGAGTTAGATTTTTTGGACATAGCATAGTAGAGTTAGAGTTTTTGGATGTAGCACAGTAGAGTTTAATTTTTTTGACATAGTATAGTAGAGTTAAATTCAGGACAAATAGCATAATAGAGTTGAATTTTTGGGCATAGCACTTTAAAATTTGATTTTTGGACATAGCACAGTAAAGTTGGATTTGGGATAGTTAGCATAGTAAAGTTAAATTCAGGACAAGTAGTACAGTAGAGTTAGATTCAGGATAGGTAGCATAGTAGGGTTGAATTCAGAATAGGTAAATAGTAGTAAATTAGTAGTATAGTAATTAGATTTAGAATTTATAGTATAATAATATTTAGATTAGTAATATATAGTTAAATTTAGAATTTATAGTATGATAATTTGGTTTATTTTATTTTTTTTTTTAATTTTATAACTAGCCTCTTTGGGACTACGGTTTTTATTCAAGTTTATAGGTAAGGGGCTCGCTTATGGAACCCTGTTACATTTATATGCAAACCTAGCTTGTATCACCAGAACATCCCCGCTACAATTACTTGTCGTAAGAAGTTCGGATGCTTTTCCTGATACCCTTAGGACTAATTTATCCTTGAGGCATCATTAGCTAGAGCCTTCCATACCCACATTTAGGCTGACCTAGGCTTCGGTAACTTACGCCGAGTCCGAGGACAAGTATTTGCGAGCTGAAGCCGCTACTGTTACCTACTTCTGCCCTTATAGAGTTCATTCTACCCCAGCCCTTACTTATCTAATCCGAAAACCCTTCCACTGTTTCATCAAACTTCCAATCCAGATAGTCCGGTTTGGTCCACAAGTTACGTTATCTGGCTAACCCAGATACCGGCCTGTGCCCTTTTTCTCCGGTCAATTCCGGCGGCCTGGTAGGTATGGTGTTTGCCAAACACCTGGTCCTCATCCAGATCCACAGCTTATTGGTTTCTTCTCAGACTTCCAAAGCTATCGAAAGTAGTGCTGCCTCTCTACTTGGGACTTGCCAAGCAGATTCCTATTCGGGACAAGTCCAACGGATTTACACATGTCCTGAGAACTAGTATATGTAACTTCTCTATTACACGAATACCCCAAGAACTTTCAAGTCTGTACTACCACCCCGATTAGGGCTTGCGAAATAAGCCGTCCGTTAGGTAATCATTACCCCTTGCACCTATTTGGTCTGACCGTCGTTACAGGATCTACATCCCAACACCCAAATAGTCATCAATGCATAGAAGAATTCGATTTTTCGTCACCGGTGGGAATTGAACTCTGGATGTGCCACTTTGGGGGCGACAACTTGACCACTTCACTAAGTCGCCACACCCTATGATAATTTGGTTTAGAATTATTAACACAGTAGTAATATATAACAATAATAAATAAAAAATTCTAAAATATTTTTGTATTTTTTTTTATTTTATTTTTTATATATATTTTTTATTTTTTTTTTATTTTGAACTTTTATAGCATACTGGTGTTAAACACCAGTAGTACAATTTTTAATGTTCTTTTATTATTTATTTTTTTTTCTTTTTTTTTAAATTAACTTATTTTTATTATATTTTGATTTAATTTAGTTAAAATTCAAATATGATTCTAGAATCATCTGACTGCTGATTATTTTCAAATAAGATATAGATCATTGATAACCAAATTGAGAATATACTTTGACTGTAATGATCATTTGGGTTATCTAGTTTGAATTCCAGATAATCACATGATCATCTGGAGCACAATCTGATACATATTTTAATTTGCCAAATAATTTAAACTGTTCTATATAGTAGTATTGGAGCAGCATTTTATCTTGAATTAATATGATGTAATTAATTGATTAAATGCTTAATTTACTGCTTAATTGATAGATGTATGATGCAGATGATAAAGACAATATGATATATTTTAAAGTAATGATTATGAAAGGTTATCATATTGCAGAGTATTTTTGATTTGTAATAATTAAAGCTTATCAATATTGTTATATAAGGGTATAGTAATTTGATCTAATAATTGGTGAGTTTATGAGTGATATAGTTACGTCATTAGAGTTTATGAGAGTTAGAGTTTATTAAAATAATAACATAATTATATTATTAGAGTTTATTAGAATATTGACATAATGTCATGCAGATACTGTGAATAAATTTTTTACTATGAAATTTGAGTGATCAACACTCATGAAATTATTAATTTTTATAGTAAATTGCAATAGCAGGCCATTTTTAATCATTGTTTTCAGAAGCTTACAAAAAGAAAACTGTGTTCTGGACAATATGAAATGATTCAACAAGGTAAATAATTTATTATCCTTATATTTAAAGTAAGAATAATAGCAAACTCGAAAAGAATCTTGTTTTTATAAATACTTTTTTGTTTCATAATCTATAGTATTAGTATAGTAACTAATAATAGCATTCTACTATGAAGAATGAAGTTACTAGTAAATCTCTGCACAAAGATTTAAAACCACTTAACAAATACAAACTTACAAAACTGTTAAAACTTATATTAGAGTATGGGTGAAGACAAACCATTAGCTAATGTATATCATCAATTATTGAGATGGATATTACCACTGCACAAGAACCTTTTGAAGATGTTACAATTAAAAGCCATAGTTATTACAGAAGCCTGTTCAATAAATTTATTTGTCTTCAGAAATTTTTAGAAGAAGAGTTAAATTATATTAATATTCTTCTGGTATAATTACAGGAGAAGATAAAAGAAATTATTTAGAAATTGATGTTATAAATTAATATGATGAAATTAGAAGTAGCATTAAAGAAAAAATTCTGTAGATTATATAAAGATAATGCAGATTTATAAAGAATTAGAAAATATTTAATATCCTAAAAAAAATTTTCTTACAAATGTTGCTTAAAGAATGCTTATATTAGTAGAGAAGGTTTGAAAAATGAATTTTCTAGATTTAAACAATTTGCATCTTATCTATCTAATCGAATATAGAAAAAATAAATATTTCACAAGCATATTGAGGAATAGAAAATGATAATTGGCAAAAGTTTAAATCTTATAACAGGGTAGTTTGAATGATTAATTTAAACGTTTTTGTCTTTTTAATAATATATATTATTATTATGCATTTGTAAATTTGTAATTAATAGTAATAAATTTATTTTTAGATACAATTGAATTAATAATATTTAAATTTTTAAAGTAAAATCTATTTATCAATTATACAGTATACAAAGTGATATGGTTATCTAATACGATTAGAGAAAAAAATAAGAATAAAGCTATTTAAATGTAAAGAGCCTATAAATATAATAAGTATGTATGTAGCACTAACTGATGAGAAAAATCTTTAATTTGTTTAACAATTATTTTTTTTTACATCCAAAAATCAGTGATTTTTTTACAAAAGTTTAAACTAATGACAAAACTGCAAGCTATATTTTATAGCTAGATTTAATAATTACAATAAGAATATAGCACTAATCATAATGAAAATTTTATACTGATACTGATATATATCAGTTTATAATTTTGTTTTAATAAAATTTTTTTGCATATATATAGTGAAATTTTTTCTTAAACTTCTCTCAGTAGATCTACTATTAACTTATTAAAGAACTGAAATAAGCTTGGATAACTTTATAATAGTTCAAAATTTTATATAAATTATTTTTCTAAAAATATCATTTATTTATTAACAGAATCTTTAAAACAAAAAGATATCAATTAGTATTATTGCATTAGTTCTTAGCACTATAGCAACTGTTTACAGCGTAATATCTAAAACTGAAAATGTATCTTATAGCAAATTAGTCATCAGTAACTGTTTACAATAAGATTTCTATTTGAAACAATAATGTATCTATATTATTGATATACATATTTGCAAAAAATGATTCTTTGGAAGATGTAGTAAGTGAAATAAAAAAAATACAAATAATAAATTTAACTAAGAATACTAATTATACTTACCTCTATGACTAATATTTATATTAGTGCACTAATGACTTTGAAAATAAAGAAGTAGAAATAAATATTCAAATAGGAGACAATTTATTTAGTTTCTCATAAAAAAATTGTGTAAACTAAACACAGTTTTTAATAACTTTTAAGTTTTATAAATCAAATATATATAAATTATGTATTTAGTATCTTGACTAGTTATAACAATAAAGTAGGTATTGTAATCAGATGACTTGTTTATTAGAAAAGGATTATATATAGTAATGTTACCCAAACTCAAATAGAACAATTATAATATTCTACTTAATTTGAGATAGGATTAGAACTTATCCTTAATATTCATTCTAGTCATATAGTGATAAGACCTTTCTAATATTAATTATACCAATTTGGAATATTATTTTTTAAAGCAATTTAATGATAAATTATTAAATAAATATTTTGTAACTAACTATCTATAGAGTCTATCACTATTGCTTCAATGAGTGATATATAAAAATTAACTTTAAAAAGGCCTATAATAATATATAATTTACAAACAATAATAGATATTGCATAAATGTCTTTTCAATCTCTTAATAATAATCTCAAATATAGTTTGTGATTTGGTAAATTTTGAAATTCTACTAAAGTTTTAAATTACTGGGTTTAAATAATATCACAAATTATAAACTTTTGTTATATATAACAAAAGTTTAATATTAGTCTTTTGATTTTAATAATTTTATAATATCAAAAAATATAACTTTTGTACATGTAGCATGATTTTGTCTGCTTAATAATTTTGGCAAGAGAACAATTTTGACTTTATATAAGTTACAAGATTCTTTTTTATCCAAAATTTTTTACTCCTTATATAAATTATTTCTTAATATACAGTCTAACCTCTATATAGTTACCCTTTAACAATTTTTACTTCAAATACTAATACTCTTTTATAATATCATCTAATTTAATAGACTCACAGGACTAAAAGGTCTTAGTAGCTCATGTATTATTCCTTAATCTATAGGCTTTTTTAGGCAAATTTACCTAAAAAAATTTTATAAAAATATTTATGATCTATATTTTTTTCATTTTTTTTTTTTTTTGTTTGTAAATGCCATAATTTAAACTTTTTTTAATAAAATAGAAAGAAATTTTAAATTAAAGATTTTAGAACTACATTGGTGCTACTATATAATAGACACCCATGTGATATTATACCCTCTAATTTTCTATATAGTGCAATCAATTATTATCATTAATTGGTTTGCTAGAATAGGTTAGAGGAAAC
>CAJVPZ010004150.1:0-10254 GCA_910592135.1 Racocetra fulgida | reverse complement strand
CGTTGAGTTTTGGCTTTCTCCAAGGTTTCGTCTTTCGCCAGGGATTCGTCAGATTTTGCAGTTTCGCCAGGTTTCGCTAGTTTCATCAGGTTTCGTCAGTTTCGCCGGGTTTCGCCAGTTTCGCCGGGGAGTTTCGTCTTTCGTCTTTCACCGGGTTTAGGTTTCGTCTTTCGTCATTTTCCAAAATGGTTTCGCCTAACAACTATAGGGTCAAGCCTCGGCCCGCTCACCCGCTTGCCCACCCTCCCACCTGATGTGCCTGGGCCAGCCTGTATCACTACTCAATATTTATCATTATTATTGCCTGATCAAGAATACAGGCTAAAAATGGTCATTGGTTCTAACGTGAAATTTCTGTAATTGCATTGTAAATTATCTATTTATAGTGTCATGGGCAAACCGGGATCTCCAGCCCTTGAAAAGTAACATGAAATGATGCAAGAACATTATGCAAAGAACCATTGTACCACACTGCCCCGGAATTCTAAAATCCTGAATCAAGATCTCATGAAAATGTATAAGCTAAACCCCATTAATGATCACATTGAGAAAAAAAAGCACTTACCTGATTTGGTATGACAGCTGTCAAGGTAATATTATCTTGTCAGTTATAGTATGTGGCCATGAAAGAAAGAGCATGAATAAGTCAATGAATGAAGCAATGGAATCACAGATAAAGAAAGATGAAGGTGTAAAAGCCTTCATTTGACTTGCCTTCTTTTTTTATTTTATCAAATATTTCAATAAGAATAGCTGTGTATAAGAAGTAGGGAATTAGATTAAAATGGGTTGTTTGGTTAAAGTTCAATGGCAGTATAATGAAAAAAAGAAGCTGGTATTGGAATAACCACTGCAAGGGCTGCAAACAACAAGAAAAGACAATGTTTAGAGGCACATAAGGAATATATAAAAAAAATCTTGAAAATCGGTTGGAAAGCACTTTTATGCTAAATATTGATGATTATCATAATGTTTATGTTCCATAGCAACCTGATACTAATAGTACTTCTTGAGCAGTGCATATAGTTACAATTATTACAAATCAGTGCTTTATATCAGCGATACCATGTAATGGAGTAATAAACCAAAAAAATTGTGAATAATAAACTAATTTTAAAACATTTTGATAAATGATTTATAGAAAATCTTAAAATTTTTTGCCATTCTTGTAAACAAAATTATATGGGTAAGTGTTTCAATAATAAGGTTATAGAAAGATTAACTTTGCACAGTATATGATGATAAGTTAAAGAAAAAAAGAATGACAGACATATACAGAATATCATTCTTTTAGACTTTACTAAAAGTAACTTGAAGAGTATCAAAGATTATATGAAAGCTCTTCAAGTAGTGTATAATTAGAAGTCAATGCAGAAGTATCTCTCTAATAATAAAATTTTAATTGTTGTAGACTGAACTGAACAGTTTTTATTTGAAAGGCTATTGCACATATGATTTTTCTCAATAATGAAAAAATTTCTTCATTTGTTTTAATATTTGTTCCTATAATGAGACCTCTTTATATTTCTTTAAACAGTTATAAGCTTATTTTTTTAAAAAATTCATGCTTATTTAACAATGTTTACAAAGAAATTTTGGGCCAAATAAGAATCTGAATAAGAAGCCACAGCTATAGTAGATTGATTTAATTCTTTATATGATGCAATCTTTTTTTTGATTTGATCAAAAAAATTATAAGCATGCATCTTTAATAATTTTCTGACATTTTTATTAGATGAAAACTAATCATTAAATAATTAATTTAATTACTAATCACCTTGTTTCATTAAGCAATTGTTTTGTAAAACTTATTATAGCATAATTCAGTAATATACAAATAAATTTTCTGATGCAAATCAACTGCAAAAGGCAGCATGTTTTATTTTTCAATACTGGAGTGATATGCTTTTTAGCAATATTTCATAGATTTGATCAAAATCTATACACCTTCAAACAATTGCATATTGAATTGTTAAATATGTTTAAAAAGTTATATTATGCATGCTATTTATACTCTTTAGTCATAAGTTCTTTTGATGGTATTAATACTTATAGATTATTTCTTTAAACTATGAAATCACAAAATCATCATCTTTTAAGAGGTTTATTACTTCAAAAAAACCTTTTACCATTGTTTTGTGCAATTATAGATATTGAAATATATCAGCTATGCTAATTATTTGGATAATGGCAAGGTTTTTTTGTGTGAGCATGAATGCTATAAATCATGTTTGGAAAGATATCAAAATAAAAGTGAAATTTGTTTCAATTATCTTCAGGATGAAATTAAAAAATATTGATATATTAAAGGTAAGTTTGAAAAAAAAATTGAATAAAAATAAATTTATTAATGAGAATATTGAAATAATAGTTAATAATAATTTGAATAATGTAAGGGTGTAGCAACTTAGTAAAGTTGGCAAGTTTTGCACTCCCAAGCTGCAGGACCAGAGTTCGAATCCTATCAGCAACAAAAATTTGAATTTATAGAAAATTTATTTGGAAGACTGTATCCTATTGGGTTATAAAACATATAACAGAGTTATACCAGCTTGTACTAGGAGGTAGTAGAGCATGTAGTATGATGTATGAGTTATACAAAACTCAAGTGAAGCTACTGAATAAATCTAGCAGATTAACAGAATATGGAAGCCTGCTTGGCAAAACCTAAGTAGAGAGGTAGCACAGATCTTTGATAGTACTATGTAAAGAATTATTTCTGGAAGTAATGAGAACTGAACGGAACCAAAGTAACACTCCACCAACCAGGCTGCTGAATGAGTAACTGGAGGAAAAAGCCCAACTGTGGGGACCAAAGACAGGTCACAGTCCTTCTGAGCCATCTGAATTAGTAGTTTGGAGTGACAGGAATACAGAGGTGGTCTGTATAGTGGGTGCTGAGGTTTAGACAAACTCTACAAGGGCCAGGTAGTTAGGTGGTGCAGTCTGCCTATAAAGGCTTAGAACCTATCTGGCTAATGTGTCTGTGAAAGGAATTGGTGATGCGATCTGTCCGTAAAGGTATAGAACCTATCTGGTAATTTCTATCTAAAGAAAACTAAGTCTATACATTAGATTTAGATAACAAGTAGCTCTAGTAATGATGTCTTGAAGATAAAGTAGTCCTATAGAGAATAGGTTAAGCATTTGTGACTTCTTGACTGACTGCCTAATGTAATGGTGATGTAATGATGATATATGTAGAGTTGTATTATAGAGGGTTTAAATAGATAATCTTATAGTCAGGTTATAGGTACAGCATTTAGTATAGAGTCTAATAATAGACAAACTACTTAATTAGGCACTCAAAAGGTGCAGATATAGCTAGAATATACTCTCTAATGTATGAAGTCCCCATGAGGCATTAAGCTGTGAGTCTTCAACTCAACAATATTTGAATAAAGACCTTAGCTCTGAGGAGGCTAGTTAGTTAAAAAAAAATATATATATATAATTTGAATAATATTGAAACTGCAACTAATAATATAACAATAACAGAGAATTTATTAAAACAGACAAGAAAATAATATTTTTGTTATAATTATTTTTTATTGAGTTGTAATTTTTTTAGAATACATTTATTTATTACCCAGAATAAGATTTCACCTCTAAATTTGCTAATAAATTTGCAGAATTATGTGCAATATTTATATAACAAAACAAAGAACTTTTTAAAAAAATACTAATATCTTAAATTCTACCTATGAAACCATCTTTGAGCTCTAAGTAAAAAAATTTCTTGTTAAATTTTACATATAATTCCTAATTCTAAAGTAACAAAAAATGTTTTTTAATAAGTAGGTGAAAAATTTATCTAAATAATAAATAAATTATCTCTTTGTTTTATTATTAAATAAAAAATTGTCATGATAATATTATATTATTACTATTATTATATTATTACTATTATATCTCAACATTATTATTATATGAATTTTAGCATTTATCGTCGGTGGTGATACCACCACCTTTAGAGATAGGGTGCAATTTAGACCAAGGTTAGGATTAGGTATAAGGGTCCAAATCTTTGTTAGAGTTAGGTTTTTGGAGGTCCTAGACATTTTTACTTAGTCTCTTCAATATATGTTAGCTAGTAGATTTTTGAGATATAGTATTCCTGGTGATATCGCCACTGGCAATAAATAGCAATATTTTATTATATTATAAAATTATTATATTATTATTATATAACATAAATAATAAATAAATTTTATCATTTATCATACCTGCATTGTAACACACCTATAAGATTTGGTGTAATGTAAAATCAAAACAAACAAACAACATATTAATTTAGAGTAAGAGTTAGTACTACTGTAGGGTTAGGTTGAATTGTAAGTATATGTCTGTTATATCTAAAATTTTGCAAAGAATTTTTTTGTTAGAATGCAAAAGGTGGTTTCATAAGCCAACTTATGAGCTACAAGCGATTTTTTCAAAACATAGCTATTTTTTTCCAATTTCATGTTACACCTGATCTTACAATTTGATTGGTCAATCAGGTGGTGCATTACAACACAGGTGTAGTAAATTATATAACTTATAATAAATTATTTAATAAATTTTTTAAAATAAATTAAAATTTAATAAATTGAAAACATTTAATTGTCACTAGTAATGACACAGTAATAGTCATAATTAGCTAATTATATCATGTAATAAAATTAAAACAAATGCTAAAGTTAATTATCATCAAAGTCTGAGTTGAGGTTAAGATAAGTCATAAAGTATAGTAAAATTTTGCAAGAAATTTTTTTAATTAGAACATTAAAGGTGGTTTTATAGACTAAATTTAGAGCAATAGCAAATTTTTAAAAATTTTCTATGTTTCTTTATTTTCATGATACACAAACATTACATCTAATTCCATGGTATGATTGGCCAATTGTTACTGTCACTATGTTACTGCTAGTAACAAATAGATTTGCTTTAATAAATTATTTAAATCTATTAAAAAATTATAAATTTTGGATTGGTCAAAAAATAGTATTGTAAATTGTATAAAAAAATTGTGTAATAATTGGGTGACTTATATAAATATTTTTTAATTTAGAACATTTTTTACTAGATTAAAAATTCTAATATCCAAAATTTTTAGATAAAAAATTCTAAGTATATGATATTTTTAAAGTGAAATAGACTCTTATAATTCAATAAACTTCAGAATTAGGTTATTTTAGATAAGGGTAAGGTTATTTATAGCTTATAATATTTTTTATTAGAGTTTTTAATAGCCAGAATTTTTAATTATTATGATTTTTAACTGTTGAGATTTTTAGCTGTCAGGATTTTTTTGTTACTGTCTAATATAATTTTAACTTGAACCAAGTCTTTTCATATCTCTTTTAATAGCTCTTTACTCTAAGCTTATTATCCACATTCAAAATTTTATATTGTATTAGCTAATTAATTTATTATATCCTATAATTTTATATACAAAATGTTTATAGCTATATGCAACTTTTATATTGTTATAACAATCCACATACACCAAAATAAAGCTTTGATCAGAATTACTTAATAGGTTAAAGGTGAAACTGACTTGGTAAAGTTTAAGGCTTTGGTTGAGTATTTTTATAACTCAAAGTGATTTGGAAAACTTAAAGAGCATAACAGTTTATTAATATAAGGGCTTTTTATTTATTTTATTATATAGGAGAAATTTTATACAGTCAATTTAATCAATTTTTTAAACTAACTAATTAATGTCAAGTACTATTTATTATTAATTTTTACAAGAAGAATTCAACCTTTTATTTATAATAAATTTACAGATCAAGAAAAAAACAGATTTGAAAAAAATTCTAATTAATTTTTAGCTAAAGTTTTTAAACCTTCATTACAGAATCTAAATAATATACTAAATCAAACTTAAAGGAGTTAATTTTTGAATTATTTAACAATGCAAAAAAATAACACAAAAATATTATTAATTTTTTCATATGCTCCATTGTCTTCTCACAATATTTAAATAGCTAAAGTAGCAAATAAAGTTAATCAAAAAAATTCTTCAAGCTTAAATTAATTTGTGAAGTAATTTTAGTATATCATCAAATGAATATATAGGTCCTTCTTTTCTACATGCTCTCTCTAATAAAATATTTTTTATTATCAATTTAATAACTCCTATAAAGTTAATCATACTTACCTCCTCCTTGTTTATAACCTCTACATTCTCTCTTATTGTAGCTTCTGTGTCTTTTAATTCTATATTTTCTTTAATTTTATTTTCTATTTTTTTTTTAATAATATTTTCTATATCTGCTTCAATTATATTATTATCTTCAACTAAATCTTTAATTAAAACTACTTCTTTAATAACATCTACTTCTTTAATATTTTCAACTACAACTATATTAATTTGGCTATATCTATATTAGTTTCAGCTATAACTACTTTTTTTAACCAAGACTTTTGACTATTTGACTTCTCTTTTCAATCTTCTTAGTTGATTTTTTATATAATTCATGCAACAAAAATGGTATTTATAGTTATTTTTTTCTAATTTACTTTTAGCAAATCATCAGCTTTAGCTTCTTTTTACTTAATTTCTATGAATAAACAAAATTTAGATGACTTAGTGGCTTCACATTCAATACATTCTTTAGCCTTAAATATATTTTTGTAAAGCAAATTGAAATATAAAAGTTGGTAGATTTAGTCAATATAATTAAAATATAGTTCAAAAGCTTCAAGTTAACTTAGTTGTTAGATATATATTTTAGAAGAGATTTGTTATCTGAAGCTCTTTGTAAAATATATAAGAAATTTTCTTTTAAAAAACCACAAATTTGATTGGCCCAGGCTTTTTAATAAAAGTATTGTAAAACATATAAAAAAAATCATGTAATATGCAGATAATTTAGATAATTATTTCCTAATTTGGGATATTCCACCTTGAAGATTTTTAATTATTGAGATTTTTAATTATTGAGATTTTTAATTATTGGAATTATGACTTGTCAAAATTTTGTTGTGGTTTTGACATAGAAACATGAATTTATATGATAAGAATTTTTAATTATTTATTGTTAAAAAATACTTTTAATAAAATTTGTTAAATATTGTGTTCAACTAGATAAAAATTTATCAGTCACTAATTTATTTATTATTAAAAAACACTTTTTTTAATAAAAATTTGTAAATATATCAGAGTAATTAAAGTAAAAATAAATTTATTTATAGTTTATAATATTATCTTAATTGTTATTTTTAAATTAAGTACTCATCATTGTTCTTTAGAACTATTAAAATAGCAAATTCTCTTTCGAATTTTGAAGATAAATTTATTTATATTTTTTAGAATACTGTATAAATTAATATTCTAAAATATTTATAAAATATTAGTCATACAATGATTAATATTATAAAATTTGGTTTGTTGTAGCAAATAATTGGCTGATATATGCTGTGTAGCAGAATATTTCAGCCAATTATTTGCTCTGACAAAACAAATTTTATAATATTTATAATTATATAATCCAATATCAATGTTGTGCAATTATAATATACTTACATAATAATGTACAAGAAGAAAAATTCTATAATCATAAGAGTTTGCATAATAATATAGTTTATTATATATTTTAAAATATTTTAAAATAAGTATATATAATTGTCTAGAGCATAGCGATGAAGGCTCAATTTTTACGCATTGTGATACAAAGTTACGTTTTTGATGCGTTTCAATCATGAAAAATTCTTTTTTGATGTATTAACATAATTAATATAAACAAATATGTCAATATCGTAATTTGAAAATTTTTTGTCTGTCCGTATGTATGACGCATGATTGCATAACTATTTTGAACAACAAAACTGATAAATATAGTAAATATGGTAATACAGACTCATGGTAAGTTATTCATATGATTGGCTGGTTTAAATTAATTGTTTGGATAACATATTTATACACTTTAGAGTACTTTTTAAGAATATAAAGTTTACTAACAAAATTACTTCAAAGCTATTTATAATGCTCCGGACCTATATCGGTTTCCGATTTCCAGTACTAACATAATATAAGTGAAGCAAAATTATATGATTTAGTATGATTTTGTTTAATCACACTAAATCATATAATTTTCTATATCTCTGGTTAAATGGTTTTAGATACTTACTGTGAAGATAGCAGTGGTTTAGATATATATTTATTATTTATTTGCTTATAATGAATATCAATTTGACTTTATTGTCTGAAACGAAGTAACAAACTCTTATTTCTACGTATTGTGATACAAAAATTGCCTTTTTGATATATTATATATTAAAATATCAAAAAAAGTAACTTTGCATTTTCTGTCTATCTACTTATATGATTTAGAGTTACACAAAAATTTTAGGCTTATTCTATACTCCTACATATCATTAATCTAGAAACAAAGAAGAGTTTTTTTAGTGTCATATTAAAAATAATATCATTTTTAAAACTCTATTTTCTTATTCTACACCTCTATATATCATTAATCTATAAAAAAAGATGAGTTTTTTTGGGTGTTATATTAAAAATAAGACCTTTTTTAAAGCCTTATTTTCTTATTATATAGTCAGTAAATCATTTTTTAAAAATATCTCACAATCTATTAAGCCAATTTTGATGATTTAATTATTATTAGAATAATCTCAATAAGCTCTATAACTTTAATTAGAAACTTAAAAATAATTAACTTAGTACAAAAAAGTTTAGAATCTAATATATTTAAATAAGTTTTAGACAAACAATGCTCTGCATTTACCTAGTTAATATTATTTTTTTATGTCCTTTAACAGTTATACAGTGCAGATTTTAATTTTTGTATTAAAAAACATTTTTGTTCAAAATGATTACTATATTTGTATAGTAATAATGTGCACTTTGATTACCTTACTCAACAAAAAAATTGAATTTTCAGATATTTCTAATGACATTTAATTTTTTAAAAAGATTTTATATATGCAACTTTTTTGTATAAAATTTTTTGTAGAGTTATTTTATACTTTAAATATTATTAAAAATTATTTGATTTTTATTTTTTTGCATAATTTTTATTTTTTGTGTAATTTTTATTTTTTTATATTTTGTGATTTTTATTTTTTGTATATTTCTATTTTTTTGTGAGATTTTATTTTTATATAATTTTTATTTTTGTGTTTTTGATTTTTTGTATAATTTTTATTTTTTTTGTAATATTTATTTTTTTAATTTTTATTTTTTGTATAATTTTTATTTTTTAATTTTTATTTTTTGTTTAAGTTTTATTTTTGCATAATTTAATATTAGCTTAATAATAAAAAATTAGGTTTATTTTATATAAGTAATATTAAATGAGATATAAATTTTAATAAAAACTTTGCTAATTTTTATCACAAGTAATCATCATTTGTATCATTTATATTTTAAAATTCTGTTTATAAAACTCCTTTTGGAGCTCTAACAAAAATTTTTTGCAAAATTTTATAATAAGTAATACTTTTGCTTTATCTCAAACCTCACTCTAATACTAACTATAAAAAAATTACTTTTTATTTTAAAGAACAGTATTTTGTTGTTTTTGTTATATATTGAAAATCACAGATAGTGATCACCAGTGGTAAAAATTAGATATTTTTTTAATAATATTATCTCTTAATTAATTGTTAGCTAAAGCTTAAACTCTAATAAATATTTAAATTTTTTTAATATTCTAGTAATTTAGTAAAAAATTTTACTAGAATAATTTTTTACTAAAACTATATATATTTAATCAATAAATATACAAAATTGTTAATAATATTATTTTATAAAATGTATATATTTAATAAGCTTAAACAATAAGTTATATAATATGTAGTATCATTATACAGATTCTAATTGTTTATTTATAACTTTTTTTACTGATATTTTTATAATTAATATTTTTACAGCTAATATATTTATAGTAAACTTTCTTTTTGTCAGTTTTTAGATTGTATTAAGAAAATTTTGTAAGAAATTTTGTTTGTAAAGTATTAATAAAAATATAATAAAAAGAATTGTTTTTTTTTAAAAAAAAAACAATTTTATTTGTTATAAAGCAGTAAAAATTTCTGTGAAAATAACAGTATAAAATTATGAGTATTAAAATTTGCATAATAACTATTATATACTATAGTTTATCTCAAAGTCTTTTTCAGAATATAACACAAATTACAGCTAGTACATCTATGAAATGTGACCAATATGATATGGTGCAGGAAGTCTATACTCAACAGTTACACAATGTGTTTCAATTTTTTAAATGACTATAACTTTTTATC
>CAJVPZ010004149.1:0-10254 GCA_910592135.1 Racocetra fulgida | reverse complement strand
TTATGATAAACTTGTTGATTAAGATGAAGTAGAAATTTTATAACAAGTGTTGTAGCTATTTTTTGGGTTGATAAGTTAGAAATATATAGAGGTAATAATTTCATTTGGTACTAGGCCTAATAAAGTTAAGAAGACTAAAGGTGTATCTAGCATACTGTATATAGTCATGCAGTCTAATTGCTTGATCTGGTTGTGTAAGTTGGTTATAATATTCTGAGTAGTATCGAGTGTAGTTATGTTAAGAGTATGTTGTAATAAATTATCTATAAACTTGTATAGTAGCTGATCAGATGGATAAGTTATTCAATGAAGATAAGAGCTGATCTGATGATATTGATGACAATTGGGTAAATATAAATGATATCATTTGTGTAAAATATATGGAAAAGGAAGTTCATCTAATAAAATTTTAATCCTAAAGGATTTAAGAGCAAAAGATTGAAAACTGTATGAAAAGTTAGAAATTTTTTGATTGTTGTTAATATATAACCAAGTAGCTTGCCAATTAATTTAGTTAAAAATTTTGTTCTATTTTTAAAAACAGTTTTGTGTTATCCAAAGTGTATAGATATGAGCATGACATATTGTTTGAGTAGGTAATTCTAAGGAAAAGTTCTCAAGAGTTAAAGTATAAGATGAATTATAAATATTGTAAAATATAAATATAAGATACTGTATGTTAGATTATAATGATTGCATGCAAGTTGGTCAGCAAGATTATTATAATTGTTATCTTGATGAGCAGTAACTTTATGAAATATAATGTGAATATTATAAGATTTGATAAAATTAATAAGTGTATTCTATAGTGAAAAATATAGTGTATATATATATAATAAAGTAGTAGAAGAATGTGTAAGGTTTTGGTATTTAGAAATTACAGATTAAAAATCAGTATATATATTTATAATACAGTTTCTGGAAGCAGTAATGAGAGCTGATAAAACAGCTACAAGTTCTGCCTTAAATAAACAAGGCCATAGTTTTGTTTAAGCATAGAATGTATATAATATAGAGTTATTAGAGATTTGAATCCATCCAATACCCATAGAGCATTGTGAAGTTCTTAAATCAATAACAGAACCATCAGTATAGAAGTGAAGTTCAGATAAAGTAGAATTGTAGTTAGCAATTTGTTGAAGATTGTTTGTTGATAAGCTAGGATCAAAAATTGTTAGGATAGAGTATGTATCAATATAAATATTAGGTAAATTTGGAGTTTGAATAGGATGTCTAATTGCAATAGAGTATATAAGGTCTAAATAGTTGACATTGAAGTTAAGAGCTTTGTTTGATGTATTTACTTGATTAAAAAATTGGGTTAAAAGATTAATGGGAATAATAACTGTATATTTGTTAGCAATTATTTGAGAATTAAGAGAATATCCAGGATATATATGTGATTGAATAGGTAAAAGAGGATAGAGATGAGTAAATTGTGACTTAATATGGCATTGCTAGTAAGCAATTAAAATATTTCTAGACAAAGAAGGTTTAGAAAAACATTTTTTATTTAATATACAAAATCAATTAGCTTAATAAAATTTTAAGATAATCAAAGATATTTATAAACAGTTAAAATTTAAAAAGTTATAGTTTTGAAGGCTATTTTCTTAAAATTTTATTAAGATAATCACTAATTTGGTTTTATAATTAAGAATATTTGATTAGAAAAACATTTATTATTTAATATACAAATCAATTAGCTTAATAAATTTTTAAGCAAATCAAAGATTTTTATAAATAGCTAAAATTTTAATTTGATTTGAAATTTTAAAATCAAATAATCAAATCAAATTCAAATCCAGATTTTTTAAATCAAATCAAATTCAAATCCAGATTTTCAAATCAAATCAAATTTAAATAAGTCTAATATTTGATTTGATTTGATTTTGAGAAACCTTAGCTACCTCCATAATCGATTATTGTTGCTACTTAGTAAAGTTAAAATTTTACTAGGTAAATTGACCTACCTTATTAAGTGAAAGTTATTCAGAAGATCAAAATACATATATTCTGAAAAAATTTCATATAAATTAGAAAACATTTTATTAATTGGTTTTTGTATATTATTTTTCAACAAAAATTTAAAAATTTCTTTAAAGTTTATATTTGTTGAACGTAAAAATCAAAAGTCAATTAATAAAATATTCTCTGATTTACATAAAATTTTCAGAATAAATGCATTTTGATCTTCTGACAACTTTTACTTAATAAAGTAAATCGCTTTACTTAGTAAAAATTTTTGTAAATGTTGAAAAATTATTATTACCCAATAATAAGCTACTTGTATTATTTTAGTGTAATTTTTTTTGACAAAAAAGTAGCTTATTTTCAGCAATATATAGTACATTAGATATTATATCTATAACCAACTAGGAGATTAATAATAATAATATCTTAATCTGTTGGGAATTAGCAGAAACTTCATTTCTGTTTATTTATATATGGTCAGGATATTATTAATTAATCCTCTTGTGATCTTGATATAGTAATTGGAGGATTATTTATTTAAACCCTCTATATCACAACTACTTATATTATTAGTACATTTCTGTTACATTTGTCAATTGAGGAGTCCTGAATGCTTTTCTTATTTCTTAGAACTAATTTATCCTTAAGGCATTATTACTAAAGTTTTCTAGATTTACAATCTAGCTAATCTAAACTTCAGTAATTTATATCAAATCTGAAGACAAGTACTTATAAGTCAAAGCTACTACTATTATCTATTTTTGCTTTTATATAGTTTATCTCAAACTTTAGCACCCACTATACAGACTCTACCATACTTTAGGTTTTTCTAAACTTTCAATTCAGATAGCTCAAAAGAGTGATCCATTTCACTAGTTATCTAATAGCCTAGTTGATATAGTATTTGTATCAAACACTTCAGTTTTGTTCAGTTTTCTGGTTCTTCAAATGATAATTCTTTAAGTAGTATCATTAAAATTTTATACTACTTTTCTATTTGGAACTTGCCAAGCAAACTTCTGTATATCCAAGCCTTTAAATTTACCTGGTTACTTTACTTAGGTTCCATATAATTCATATATTATACTAATGTTCTATAGCTTTCTAATATAAGCTAGTATAATTAAGATTATAAAAGCCAAATCATCAAATTATATACAGTTTGCTATAACACATTCTGTAAAATTCAAATTTTGTTACTAGTGAAATTCAAACTTTTGTTTTACTACTTGGGATATAACAACTTATCAAGTTCATTAAATCAATATACTTTTATCTATTAAACTATCCAGCAAGCAATTTTGGCTGCTAAAATTTTTTTAACATGTTTTTTTAAAATTACTAAAAATTTTATTAAAGATATATACTCCTATTATTAAGTTAAAATAAAAATTTAATATATTGTTAATTGATATCTATTAAAATTTTAATTATATATATATTTATAAATAAGGGCGTTATTTTAGAGCGACCCATCACTATGGCGACTCTGTAATCGACTAATAAAAATTGATCACGTGATCACATGCTCGATTGATTGAAATCAATCGATCATGTGATCACATGATTGATTTTTATTAGTCGATTTGTCATTTAATAAACTTTTTATTACCACGATTACACAATTTTAATTTATTATAACCATCAAATCAATTACAATAAATTACATAATAAGAAAAAAAAAAAAAATCTATAATATCGCGATGAAGGTTCTAAAAATGATGGCACCATCCAAAATTCAAAAAAGTCAGCATAGTGTTTTTGCAAAGTGCATTTGCAAATGCTTTTTCCTCCTTCTAATTCAAGATTGTTTTGAAATTTCTATGAATGACGGCACATGAATGATAGCGCCAGAATGATGAAGCCTGAAATTACTAATGAAACCAGAACAAAAGGCCAAAATCTCTATACTCCTTAAATGACAGCACTGAACAACAAAAGCTCAGAACCATCCTGATTCTTATCTCTCCAATAAAGCAAACCTACAAAAAAAAGAAAGTGTTAGCTCAAAAAAAGAAAAGCAAAAAAAAAAAAGCAACCAAAAAAAAAACATATTTTGCAAAATCCCGTTTCAAATTTTCACTGTATGATCTTCTAGGGGGCAAACCTACAGAAAGTTAATATTAGTTCAAAGGAAGGAAAAAAGAAAAAAAAAAAAAGAAAAGAAACTACTTATCTCACAAGATCTCAGTTTTAATCACCAAATCTCCATGACCCAAACACAACTTCGCGACAGTTTTAGGGCTCTAATCTAGGCTTCAACGATGACTCCAATGACAACTCCAATGACGACATCAACAATGACTTCAACAATGATGAAAGAGAGTTCAAAGAGACGAAAAAAAAACTAAGAAAAAGAGAAGATAAAATGAACAAAAGAAAAAAAGAAAAATAAAACGAACAAAAGAAAAAGAGAAGATAAAACGAACAAAAGAAAAAGGAAAAAACAAAAAAAAAAAGAAAAGAATAGAAAAAAAGGGAAAAACAAAGAAAAAAAGAGAAGAACGAAAGAAAAATAAAAATTGAAAAAGAAAATACAAAAAAAAAATGAAAAAAGAGAAGACAAAAAAAAAAAATACAAGAAAAAGAGAGAACGAATAAAAGAACAAGAAATAAAACAGAAAAAGAAGAAAAGAAATAAAAAACCTAAAATGCAATAAAGAATAAGAAACTAAAAAAGAAAAAGACAGAAAAAAATAAGCGAAGAAAAGAAACCAGAAAAATAAGACAAGAAAAAAACGAAAGAATGAAAGAAAAATGAACGAAGAGAAGAAAAGGATAGATGAAAAAAAAAGACGAAGAGCAAATAAAAAAAATAAATAAAAAGAAATTGAAAAGTGTGAAAGAAAAAGAAAAAACATTAAAATAAAGAAAGCGAAGAAAAATAAAATAAAAGCGAATAAAAAAAGTGAAAGAGTTAATTTTAATAAAAAAAAATCAACTAAAAAAATTAAAAGCAAATACAAAAGCGCATACCTGATCCTGAAGTTTAGCAAAAGTCAAATAGTGAGACAATGAAAACACAAAACTGAAATGACGAATACAAAAAAAAATAAAAAAAATAAAAGCAAAAAAACAAAAAAAAAAATCAAAGAAAGAAGTTAGTTCTAATAAAAAAAAAAGAAGCTAACTAAAAAAATTAAAAGCACACACCTGATCCCAAAGTAGTGCGAAAGTGCGAAAGTTAAATAGTGAAACACGATGAATGCAAAAAAAAACCCCCAAAATAAACAAAAATAAACTATAATTCCTGTTTATATATGATCGCTAATCTCAAACATGATTGGCCGATCATATAGGGGTCGCAGTGTGACGGGTCGCTAATTTATTTTTGCCTATAAATAAAAAAAAATTTGTTTAAATATAGGCAATTCTTTAATTTACTATAAAATTTTTTAAAAATTTTTAAAAGTTTTAAATTTTTATATGTTTCCAAATAAAAAAAATTATAAATTTATAAAAACTTTTATAACAAAAATTGTTTATGATAACTTAATCTACAATTTGTATCAAAATTATAGGATATATGTTTTTAGAATTTTAAAAAATTTATCAATAGTCAAAAATAAAGTAAATTTTAAAATTTTTTAGCTTATAGACAACTTAAATTTTTTTTATACAAATATAAAAATTAAATTTATTAAAATATAATCTATATTAATAGTTAATATTTAAAAAAAATTTTTTAAATAACAATTTTAATAAAAATAAATCAGAAGCAAATTTTATAAATCTTTTAAAAATTCTAGCAGGCAAATTTGTCTACTAAAATTGATGGTATAAGGGATATATATAATTAAGTTTAACTAACTGTAACTGGTGATGATATCACCAGTATTGTAATTAGCCAATAATAATAAAACAAAATAAAACTTTATTTCTCTACTTTAGGATTAGGGTGAGGCCTAAGATTTTAGCAAGGTGTTAGGTATATACAAAATTTAGTAAAGAATTTTTTTTGCTAGAATGTTGAAGGTAGTTTTATAGATGAATTCTTGAGATAAAAAAAATCTTTATTTTTGTTATACAAACTAATTTACATATTATATCTGATCTAGCAAATTTATTGGTTAATTACAATATTTGTGATATCACCATTGGTTATAGTTAGTAAAATTTTATATCATTTATATATTATATATTTTATACAGTCAGACCTCTCTATAGTTACCTCTCATATAGTTACAAAATTAATATAATTATATTTATAAATTTACCAATTTATTATAATATTATTTTACCTTCTATATAATTACAATTGATATATAGTCACTATTACAATTTTTTGTCAACCACTAATTTAAAACTGTTCTTTATAAAGTTACTAATCACATGAATATTAACCTGGCCAATAAAAATTAATTATATGCAGCCAATTAGAAACAAGAATACAGTATTAATTTTTTGATAAGCATAATCTACAATTTCGAGAAAGAACCAAAGGTTAAACTCGGAAGTCTAATTACAATACCTGCTATTGTACTTGCTAATAAACCAGCTTCAGCTTCAACTACTGGTGCAACAAAACTTAGGATTTATCTTGGAAAGGTATTTCTAATTAACATCATTGTTTCCACTACTTCTCCTGTAGTATCAACCTCGTCAATACAATCACAACTCATTGTTAATAATCCAATAAAGTTAATTTTATTTAAAAATATATATTCTGATGTTTTTACTAAACTCAAGTTAAGTTTGCCACATTAGTTCTTCATTTTTATTTTTTTTTGTAGATCTGAATTACTTTATCTATAAAAAGCAATTATACTTTACAAGCATAAAATAACATCTACCTGCATGTTATTTTGAGTATACCCCATGTATGCTATTTGAAATAAAGGTGAACTTGGATGCTTTACTTTTATATTTGGATTAAAATGCAGTAACCTCTAATATATTTAATCAGCTAGTAGTTATTGCAGGCCTGTGTGTTAATTCAGGATGCTTATAGAAGCTAAGTTGAGATCACATATTTATTTTTAAGAAACATAATTTTTCAAAATAACACCTATATTATTTTGCACTTATATAAACAACTTTTTCTTTGAAAAGCATTTATTATCATTATCTTTCATAATCTTTATTACAACATATAGCAAAGACTTCATCTTTGATTGATTGACTTTCAACAGAAATTCTAATAAATTTAAACTTTCATTTAGAAGCAGTAGAGATGAAGTTTAAAGTAAAGTTTTTTATACAATAATATATATAGTACTGTAATTACTTTATAATTTTTCTTATTTGAAAAAATGGTGGTATATATGCAACAACTGCTAATAACTTTATTTTATTTTTTATAAAATTGTTTATTTTAATCATAAAAACGAACAAGAGAATAGATTATAAAATAATTTCTTAAAAGCCATTTTTTTAAAAGATATTATTGACCAATTTAGTTAGTATTATGATTTTTGGGAAAAATGGTTTTCAAAAATTATACCATGATCTTCATCATCTATTATTAACTAATTCTAGCAGATACTTATTTGAATAACTAGTTAAGGAATTATTATAGGATCAGTTTAGAAAATAATATACAAAATATATCTTTTACACATTATCAAATTATATTTTATTTAATAAATGCCAAAATCAATTTATTGTATTGAATTTTAAATTCACAATATGAATTAGCACTTCATAGTAATCAGGACCTTATTTAACTAATAGCAATACCTGGTCACTATATCAATCACTATCATTATTAAAAAATGATAAAATCAAAAGTTGTTGCTTATTTTTATTTTTTTTATAACTCCATTCATGAAGATTTTTTCGTAACATCTTTAGACTATTCCTTTTCCAAATTCAAGACTTTCTTGATAACTAATAATCTTCTCAAGTGCTTCGATAGCTTCTGCAATAGTTGGAGGTGAGGGTGGTATCTCATCATCATCATCATCATCACCATGTTTACTATAATCTTCAAACTCATATTTTATTATTTTGATTATATTCTCGTCCATCAACATGTCTTCAGTTACAACTGGCTGGTCAATCAAATTGCTATATTTTTCAATATCTTGCACTAACTGTTGGACACTTGGGCTGGTGTTGGCTGAGAGATCTTTAATTAGAAAAGCAACCTTGTCTACCTCTGATATATCAAGATCATCTGCTTCAAATTCATTTTCATCGAATTCATTAATTTTTGGTAAAATTTCAGTAGCTTTCCAACAATCTTTTATTGTGATATCGCTAACTTCTTACCAAGCTTTATCGATGAAGCAATAGCTTCTTTTAGGATAAGTTTTCTATATTTTATAAAATAATGATTAGTTAAAAAGCAAGATCAAGCAAAGTTAATTTTTTGGCTCTCATAGGCCAAATTTTGCTAACTTTAAGAAAAAAATTTTACTTTCTAGATAGTTTTTTTAAAAAATTTTTATATATACTATATAGTATGGCTATAATACCCCAGATACAATATATTCTATAGCTAAAATCTAAGTTAGTATCTGGATATTTCACTCTGTAAAGTACCTGGGTATCTTGTATTCAACTGCTAACAATTTTTATAGAGAGTATTTTGATGTAGAGTATTATAGTCCATGCTGTATAGTAATTTTTTTAAAGAAAATTAAAACTAAATAGTAGATCTTTTCTTAAATTTTATATTATGAGAACAAAAAATTAACTTCATATGGTCCAATAAATATCAAGAAATAATTACTTACTTTTGATCTTCTTCATCTTTATCAAATTGTGCAAACAAATGATGACAATATAAGTGTTTGTATTTTGACTTAAAGCATTTTATAATCACAGCATTTATAGGTTGGAGATGAGCAATCGTAAGTGGCAGAAAAAAATGTAATGTAATATTTGTAAGCTAAAAATTATTAAAAGTTTGTTCTGATTAATTGGAACAGGTGTTTCTTTGAGAATTTTCTTGCAATCTTCCTTGGTTTCCTCAGCTTCCTTAGAATCTTCTTCTAGATCTTGCTTAGAATCTTGCTTGTGATCTTGCTCGGAATGTTGCTCGTGATCTTGCTTGGGATCTTGCTTAAAATATTGCTCAGAACCTTTTTTGGTGTATTTTAACTTCTTCATCAGAGTTATTATCATTATTTGAGTTATTTTTAGAAGATGGTTTATCAGTATTAGGTTTATCTATATTGCTTGTTTCAAGAGCTATATAAGAAGTTGTATCATCGACAAGAAGTAAGACTTGTCTATTCTAGATGCAAAAAATCTTATCAATGTATTTTAACCATTGTATCCAAATGTCACCTCTCATTTATGCTTTTTTATTATTCTAATACATTACTGATAATTGTGAAATATTTATTGTAGAGGTTAATGCTGAAATCAGCTGATGCTAAAAATTGGGGTCTCTTCTTAAATCTATAAAATCTACTAAAATTCATATATACTTTTTTATTAATAAATACTACTCCCTAACTCTAACCTAACTATAAAAAAAAAGACTACAAAAAAGGCTCTAAAAAATTTTACAATTTAATAATAAAATATGAAAATTTTTTATTATCTGCCGATTTCAGCATTAGCCTCTATATTTATTCTATTGAAGGACTGTGATTTTTTGAAAGAACTGATAACTAGAAGGCAGAGTTTGTATAAACTAGTTGAATTAGCACAAAAAAGCACAATGACTCTTGATTTATCTTGAAATGTTTATTAACTTTTTAATTTTTATTTATTTATATTTATTTTTTTTTTTTACAGTATTTTTTATTTTATTTTATTTTTTTATTTTATTTAATTTTATTTATTTTTTATTTTTTATTTTTTTTTTTATTTTGCTTACTTTTTTTTCAGCTATTGGCTTTTTAGAAAGTGTTTGATTTAGAAGTAGCTGATAGAATAGATCTGTCTTATCGGCATTATATACATCTGCTAGATTATATTAGAAGAGAAGTTCATGCAACTTAGCATATTCTGCAGATAAAGTCTCTAAAAAAGTGCTTGATGCTTGCTTCTTTTTGTATTGTAATTTTTTTATTTCATTATGACTTTTGAATTTAGTAATCCAACTATTTAAAAGATAAGAGATTCTTTAAAAATAGCAAATACTTTCGCAAATTCACAACCTTTTTTTTTTATCAATAAGTCAGAGATAACTAATTCTTTTTTGTTAACCCTTTCAATCACATATTCATAGCAAGTTTCAGCACTAGGTGCTTTACAGAATGGTGGCAAAAGATTCTTTCAGTTATTTCATTTTCTTGAAATATTTTATATTGTTATAGAACCGTTTATTATTTTATTAGATTAATATTCCGATATTGTATAATTATTATTGTTATTATTTTA
>CAJVPZ010004148.1:0-10256 GCA_910592135.1 Racocetra fulgida | reverse complement strand
TAATTAAGTTTAGTAAATAGAATAGTTGTAAATTTGAGCAATAAGTTTCTGAATGTAGCTTCAAGATATTTAAATAGAATAGGTGCTTGAGGGTTGATGTAAGGATTAGCTTTGTAGATAATATCTGTAAAGAACTGAGGTTTTTCAGCTACTATAGCATAGACAATATATTAAAATGAAGCTTTAAGTAGAGGTTTGGTTTTGGTAGTGGGCTTAATTTCTTTTTCTGGGTAGAAGTATATAGATGTTTTTTAATAAAGATAAGAATTTGTCTAGTCAAAGGATTGAGTTTAGTTTGTTTTGCCATTTCTTTATTGATAGGAAATTTGGCAAGCCAATCTAAACCAGCAGTAGCTTTATTGGCTTTCTTTTTCTCCTGTTATTGGCATAGTGTTTTAAGTACAGCTTGTGCTTGGGATACTTCCTCTTGTAGTTGTTTGTATTGGTTTGCTTTATATATTGGATACTCTCAAATAAATCAGGAGTATTGTTATTTTCTATATTTTCATCTATCTCTTTATCTACTGTTTGTTGGTCCTATTTAGATAGTTGTTTCTGTTTGGATTGTTGTTGTTTATTACTTGCTGTTTGTTGTTGATGTTTAGAATGTTGTTGCTCCTGTTGTTTCTGTTGCTGTTTTTGATATTGTTCTTGTTGTAGACATTGTTTATCTGCCTTTGCTTGTTCTTTCTCTTCTTTTGTTTTTTGTTAAAGATATTCCAAATACTATACTTCATTATCAAAGAAGAAGCAGCCTTCTGAAAGTTGGTGATAATTATTAATAGCTTTACAATTGATTGCTATCCAGCATTTAGGACATGTGTAGGTATAGATTTTAGGAGCAGGAGAGGTTGGGATGGTTGTTAATATTGTTGTGGTAGCTTGATTCATTTGTTCTGTATTTTTTTGTTTGTTTTTTTGCCAATAACAAGGGCTAAAAATATAGAAACAAAGGGCGTAGCGACTTAATGGAGTGGTCAAGTTGTCACCTTCTCAACTGGCACATCCAGAGTTCAATTTCTACCAATGATGAAAAATCAAATTCTCTTGTATAATGATAACTATTTGAGTGTTGAATAAAGATCCTGTAACAACAGTCAGACCAAATAGGTGCAAGGGGTAATGATCGTCTAACAGATGGTTTATCTTACAAGCCCTATCAGAGCAGTAGTACAGACTTGGAAGATCATGGGGTATTTGTGTAATAAAGAAGTTATACAAAGAGATTTAAACTGATAAAAGATGGTATAAACCCACAATAAGTCCTCGTGATCTGTGTAAATCTGTAAGACTAGTCCCGAATAAGAATCTACTTGGTAAGTTCCAAGTAGAGAAGTAGTGCATACTTTCGCCAGTTTTAGAAAGTCTAAGAAGAAACCAAAAAGCTGAGGATCTGGATGAGGACCAAGTATTTAATGAGCATCATACCAAATAGGCCACCAGAATTAACCGGAGAAAAAGAGCATATGCCGGTAGGAAAGGGAGTAATGTAACTTATAGACCAAACTAGGCTATCTAAATTGGGAGTTTGGTGAAACAGTGGAAGGGTTTCAGATTGGATAAGTATCGGAGCTGGGGTATGAGTGAACTCTATAAGGGCAGAAGTAGGTAATGGTAGTGGCTTCGGCTTGCAAATATTTGTTCTCAGACTAGGTGTAATTTACCAAAGCCTAGATCAGCCTAAATGTGAGTATGGAAGGCTCTAGCAGGTTTATCTCAAGGTCAAAGGACTCCCTAAAATAGTTGAGCCTACTTAAAGCCCTAAGCCAGTATGTGAAAATAAGGTGGTACTAAGTATCATCGCTTGGATATAAAAGGGTTAATACATAAGCACAGAGGGTTTAAATAGGTACTCTCTTAGTTGGGGTGCACATACAGCATCTAGTGTAGAAACTAGTAACAGGTAGATACTTAAATAAGTGCTCAAAAGGTGCAAATATGGTTTGTTGTATTCTACAAATATGTATAGCCTATCAGAATGTGTCTGACAGAGTAAAAATACTACTGATATTCTAATAAAAAGCAACATAGCAAAGAGGTCACCTTAATATTGAAAAAAAAAAATGTAAAAGCATAGATAACATCGGTTTAAGAGTTGAATAGTATATGAAAATTGCCACAAAGGCATTTAACTATTGTAGTTGTACGTGGTGTTTTAAAAAAGTGAATTTTTTTGACTTGTCTGATGTTTACTATAATGCAACTTGATGGTTCAAACTAGGAAAAATTGTTTTAACTGTGCTTGGTTTATCTTCATAGATAGTGACTCTGAAAGTATTTGCATAGTTTGTATAGAAGGCATCAAGATCGAGAATGCAAAATCTTGAGTAATTAAAGTAGACATATTGGTGAATATTTTTGCTTAAGGAAGCCAATGTAATTGACTTAGTAAAATTCTTGAAAAATAGCACTTAAAGAGCTTAAAATAGTATATTTAATAGAACTAGACAGGGGTAGATACTACTGAGATCTTTAGTATAACTACTATAATAAGTATGGCTTATATAACCTTGTATAACTCAAATTAGTCTAAGTAGTACAAAAGTGTAGCTAGTGTAACTAGTGTGGCTAGTGTGGATGGTGTAACAAAATGTTACATATAGCATCAAACTATATATAGAGTACAAAGTAGTATAAAAATAGCAGATAATAAAAATAGATTTGTATTATTAATTGGATTATTATTTTAGATAGTTTGATTAATACAATAAAAAATTTAATTAATTCTAAGTTTGAATATGATTTACCATTACATGAAAAACAGGTTTGGGAAAAAAAAGTTGGGGTAAAGACAAAAGAATTTTTAGAAATTTTTATAGAGGAGCAAAGGAGCTTTTTGTTAATATTTTGGTCAATATTAGGCAAAAAGCCACAATTAAAAGCTTGTTTTGATCAGATAGATAAGCTTTACAACTTATTTTAATATCACTAGATAAGTTGTAAAAACAGTTTTAAAAAAATAGTTAAAAGTTTGAATCCAAAAACCAAAAGAAGTTTTTGTAGCATTATACTATAAGTTTTCAAGATAAAGACTTTAAACTCTAAAATATATATAAAATTAAGTGCTGAGCAAGTTTATTTAAGATGCTAAGAGCAGTTATTTTAGTAAAATATTGTGTTATTAAAGATTTTATACTGCGAATTTTTAGTTAAGTTTTGTATAAGTGATTAATGAAAAAAGTTTTTTTAATGATTTAAATTTAATTTTTATTGATTAATAATCAATTTATACAGAACAATGTTTTAATACCTTTTCTTTTTACATGATTTATTAGAATTAGCATTATTTATTATTTAATGAAATGCAACATTTCATGCTTAAAGAATGTAAAAATTTTTTTTTCCTTCGCAATCCTGTTTATTTTATTATGGAAACAGACTTTTATTTCTACATGGCATAAGAAATCTAAATCTATAAGTGTTCCAACCAAAATGTAAACTCACCTACAGCGTATCTTGCAGATGCCATAACATCTACTTGCAGTCAGGGCAAACTATTAAACCGCTGTGTTTTGCTCAGATGCGATCTGCCTAGCAACACTTGACCTCCTCCAGAGATTCAGAACTCACTCCAGACTTATTTCTTCCAGCTTCTTCGGCTGGCTGTTGCTCGCTCCATCAAGATTCTCACCCTACAATAGAATGCACTAAACTAAAAACACTTCTGCAAGGAAGAAAAAAAGAAAAAAAAGAGATAATGGAAAATGAAAAAAAGGAGTAAAAATAAAACTAATATATCAAAAAAAGCAGATACTAATACTAAGAAATATAAAAAACTAAACTAAAACCTAAAAAAAACTATCGTTAAAAAGAAGAAATCCTGCTAACTAGGCTAAAACTTCTAATTATACAGAGTTACAATCAACTATTAAGTGCGAGAGTCTTGACAAGAAATTTAAAACTAATATAAAATACACTATAACTTATGCTAGAGGCTAAAAATTATATACAGATGACTAGAGGATACCTGTATATTTCTCTTCACTTTGCTTTACTTTTTCAATTAAATTCATATTTTCATCCAAAAGTATAAGAATTTTGGAATCTCCACATGCTTTATCTAATGATCACGTGTTTGTATGTCCTCAACAATATGACATGTAAGATATTCTTCCAAACACTTATCCAGTTACTAAATTTGCCAGCACTGTCTATTTTACACATGTTGTTTGTTATCATGCAGTATTTTCTGATATAGAAGTGGTAAACATTGCTGATCTTTTGGAGGAGGTATGCTGAATTCCTTACTTTTTGTTAAAAATTATGGCCAAAAGTATCAAAGGAAAAAAATAATATATTTGCGAGAGCTCAAGATAATGAAAGTATTTTTAGTTATTCTTTGTAGAACTAAAAGCTTTAGACACTTGAGTTAGAAGTTTTCACTACTACTATTACCAAAATAACCCTTTTGGCTTGGATGCTAAATGTGCGAGTGAGTCCACTAAGAAAAAAAGCTTGACCCAGAGCACAAACCAACTATATATGTTCTACTCCTCAGTGTTTCACATATAAGTCTTCATCAACAACAGTATCAATAAGGAACCTCAGATATCTTCAGACTTTTTAGGGCCTTGAATCTTCAAACTGTTTTGGTGCAGTCTTGGTTCAAGTGATCATTGAAAAGAGTTGATTACAAAATTTTTTTGAGTTGAGAATATAAAAATTTTATTTATGATTTGTCAATTATTTATTTAACAATTACAATAAATTGTATTTTAAGTTATATATATATATTATGCACTATTATCTTTAGTAATTAAACAAACTTATAATGTGATAATACTTAATAGTTAAACTCCTGATTTAGTAGAAGTTGATAGCCAAAGCTTATTAAACTAAAAGTATCTAGCCTACCTTATTATATTAAATGTTTTCTTTAAAGATTTTGAAATAAAATAAATTTTGTATGTAATTTATTTTGATTTGTGGCTTATTAATTTTAGTTAATAATATACATCATATATAATCACGTGATTGTTTCAATTTCAAGTAAACTTATGAACTTTAAAATCTTAAAACTTTTAATACAGTGATTTTTTTTAAAATTTGACTGGCAACTTTGTAGAGCATATTATAAAGAACAAAGTTACTAGTCAGATTTTTAAAATAATGATTGCATAAAAAGTTTTAGAGTTTTGAAGATGCCTATTATTATGGTTATATAATTGTTAAGTATAGATGACCTGCATCATAGTTGAGTATAGAAATTAAAGAAATGAAAAGCTTTCTGCCTTAAAAGTTGGTTTTAATTTTATATTTTTTTTGTTGATATGTATTTTTGTATGATAAGATTTATTTCTAATAAACATTTTTTTTGTTATTTATACCAAATTTATGAATACATCTACAGGTTATTGTAAGTGATCTTGTACACCTTAATCTGAAGCTAGATGATCTTCTAAAATTTCTGGTTTTGGTTAGTATAGCTGTGATGGTGCAAGAACTCTGGATATTGATGATGAAGAGGTCTTAATGACAGTTGTAATAACTGAATATATAGATCAGGACCAATATGATATTGAAATTAAATATTACTACTTAGCATTTGCATCTTATTTAATTGGTATAACTCCAGTTATAAAAAAAATTCAGTTCTTTATATTAATAGTAAATTTATCTTGTATGATAATGTAAATTAATTGCATGTTAAAAGTGTAATCTTTGCTGGTTATCAAAAAATGTTAATGGATGCAAGTAACTCTTTTAAAGTTTCTTGGAAAGATGAACCTTCTGATAAGTTCGGTAAAGTTTTTAGTTTTGCTGAAGCAATAGCTACAAAATTTGGTACTAAATATGCCAAGATTAAAATACTTCTATGATTGTCTCACCTATAACACCTATGGGTAACCTACTTATAACACCTACAGCCAGCTTATTTGTAACACCTATGAATTATTTCAATATCAAACTAATATTATATGATTTAATTTACTTATGTAAATAAAATAGTCTGTAGGTATAGTAACAGAATTTTCATAATAAATTATAGTATACTGTAAATAATGATAATTCCAGTACAAAACTATTATAATGTTATCAAATTCATCAAATACACAATTAGGCAGTAAATATTGCAAAAGAATTTTATTTATAAACAATAAATTACAAAATTCGAAAATTCCAATAAAATATCAATATTATCTATTCCATTTATATTAC
The DNA here is from genome assembly GCA_910592135.1 of Racocetra fulgida. Classification (NCBI taxonomy): domain Eukaryota; kingdom Fungi; phylum Glomeromycota; class Glomeromycetes; order Diversisporales; family Gigasporaceae; genus Racocetra; species Racocetra fulgida. The sequence goes on along the minus strand of CAJVPZ010004148.1, from coordinate 4,097 downwards.
TATTACTATAGCAAGTAAGTGCAATCTCAAAATTTTTTTATACAATAAACCATAATAGAAATCATAATTGAAATTAATATAATTTTGATACAAAACTAACTGATCCATTTATATTATTATCATTGAGCAAGTAAGTATATTAACAAAAATTTTCATAGTAAATTGTGATATAAATCACACTAATTAATACAATAATTGATATCTAACCATGATAGATGGTATATAATTATTTTTAAATTAATGTAGCTCTTATTGTATAACTATTATATTTATTGCATTTTCAATATTCAAGATTTAGTAAAGACTTTCAGAATTGGTCAAATTATAATTCCGATATTGATCAATTAATTCAGCAAGCACAACTTAATACAAAGTGATTTAAAGATGTTATTGAATAGATACCTTTTGACCAATTTGTGAATATAAAGTATCTTGCTAAAGGAGGCTTTGGCATTGTTTTAAGACAGTATGAACTGATGGATACATTAGAGGATTTAATTATATAAAGAGTCAATGGGTGAGAGATCCACATCTCAAAGTTTGTTTAAAAAGTATTGATAATTCTAATGATATAAAACAAGAAATTTTAAAAGAAGTAAGCATTATTTAATTTATTGTTATTAAAATTTAGTGATCTTATTTATTTATACTATTTTAGATTAACAATCATATAAGCATGTAGTAATTTGTCAATTGTGATTTATAGAATAACTCAGAATCCAAAAGATAATAGTTATAGCTGCACTAACTGGAGCAATATTAAAATAAATTTATTAAGTCGTACTGCATTCATAACAGACTTATCAATGATCAATAAATACAAAAGGTTAAAAATAAGAACTTGTGATTCATTACCATTAAACATATAATTCAAACTCATCCTTGATTAAAACAATAAAAAATAACAAAAATATAACCTTCTACCCTTAGTATTATATAATAATAAAATTATGATTATAACTGTTATTATCCAGCAAACTTTTATGATCATAAATAAATTTCTGTATGTTATTTTTTTCATGTAATATAATGTAATCGTATTTATTTAAATTAAAACTCAGTCAACCATTCCCTACCAATCATGATCATAAATTGCCAGATAACACTATTATTAAGCAAATTTGTAAATATGGTAATTTAGCAAATGATTGGCTGCACATGTTCATTCGCCAAATTGCTATTATTCACAAATTTTTGCCCAATAATATATACTTCTGAATAACTTCTTTTAAAAATAACTTTAATATTTCACTTAAATACAGAAATAAATTATAAATTTTTGCCTATAAGGCAAGACTAACTAGATTTTGTGTTTTACATTATCCCCTCTTCTTCCAAAGGAGGGGGAAAAAGATTTGTGGTTTATATAGTAAAATTTTCAAATTTATTTTTTCAAAAAAAATTTATGAATTGTTCAGTGACTAGGAATAGGCAAATCAATAATTTTTTGAAATTACTGCGTAGGCCGGCAGCCTGTACAGCCTGTATAGCCCCAATCTCTCTAGAAATCTAGAGTTCATGACTGCATATAAATATAAAACATCTACTTTGTATGTTTAAAGTTAGGCTCCCATTATTTTTTATTTTTTATTTTTATACTTAAGGTGAGGTTATGCCTCTCGTCTTTATTAATTCTTTAAGTTATTATACATTTTATATACAATTTTACTTATTAAACTAATTTTCAACTCAAGACTTAAACTACTTTATCTGTGACCATAACCTACCAAAGTATTCTGTATTCTACTTACATCTATATCTTGATTTTGTGCTTCACAACCAACTAATTCTAGTTACTCAACTGTATTCTTCTATGACTCACTATCAGGAAGTTTTTTGAGGGGATATATATTGATTATTATTGAATTAATCGATTAGAATCGATTAATTTTAATCGATTACAATCAATAAAGGGGTTACTAATCGATTAGAAACACTATCGATTATATTCGATTATAGAAATATATTGATTAATACTGATATAAATCATTAATCGATTAATATCGATTATTAAAAAATTCATAAATTATAATCAAACTTTGACAATGATTTTCTTAATACCTAGTAATTAGAATTGGCTAAAATTTTTAGTGAAGATAGTATCGATATTCTTCTATAATATATTTAAATTTTATCTAAATTGGTCAAGTAGTCTTGAGAAATCGCTTTTATACAATAGTTAATTTTTTTAAAAAATTAGCTATCTTATAGACACGATTACTCAGAAACTACTTGATCAATTTGGATAAAATTTATATAAATTATAGAGGAATATCGATACTATCTTTAGTAAACATTTTAGCTAATTCTAATTACTAGTTATCAAGAAAATTGTTGTCAAAGTTTGATTATAATTTACAAATTTTTGATATATATCATTAATAATTGTAATCGTTTATACTCAATAGGGGTGCTATTAATTGATGATAATTTTTCATTTTTAATTGATTAAAATCTAACTTTAAAATTTCCTGATAACAATCAAACCTCATTAACTCCCAATTTGGTTCACTTGGGTTATGGTCCCTAAAGGCCTTTCAAATTGGTATGCTTGCAGCAGGAACAAAATTCACATCTACAACCTTTCCACATCCACCTTTTACTGGTTCTTGTCCATCTCTGCAGGTCTTAATGATCCTTTTTTTGGTATTTCATATGCTGTATAACTTTATCTGTCCCTTAAGTATTCACTGTTATAGTATTTGTTAAGAACTTGTTTTGAGACATATCTCTTACAGCCATAGACCTTTGTTGTATATATTGTATAACTTCCAGCTTGGGGTATCTTAACCCTGGTTGGTGTGGTATTCATATTGATAAATTCTTAACTCTTTTCATTATAAACTTCTATATAGGTGTGATTAGAGCACAATTTGGTTTTTTTAGTTGTATAGAGACAGGTTACACCCTCTAAGCCAAGTAACTTTTCTAAATTAGTTGTTCTGCAAAGCCAGAGATGCTTTCAATTCCAGTTAAGGTATGATCCTTTACTACAGCCCATAGTCATATATCACTGCTTCTCTCACTACTTCAGTTTTAGCTACTGTCATATTACTCTCTCAAGCAAGTACTTCACAAGTTAGAAGCAGGATATTGGTACTGCCTCTAGGTCACTCTAACTAAAGAACTAATTCGCATGATCTTTATATAACCTAACCTTTTGTGATACTGCACCACACATAGTACCTATGTTCTATGACTTGGTCTCTTTTCAGTATTTTTTATTCTAGTTTCATACTGCACTTAGACTTTCTACAGGGTTTCGCATTCAATTTAATGGCTCCCATAGGTTACAGAAGCAAATTTTATTAAAATTTGCCTCCAGCCTGACTTGAACTGTTGACCTAGTCTGTGGAGGTTTGGAAGCTTAACCACTAAGCTATACAACCCAAACCTCCCATTATTTTTTATTAGTACTTCGAGACCAGTTTAAGCATCAGTTTTTGAGTTTTGTATTTTTTTTACTTGTAGCTTCTTCAAATAAATTTTGACTGTTTTTTAAAACTTTTAGTGAAGTTTACTTAACAACTACCTGATAAATTTCAATAAAAATTTTTTATCCGAATTCTACTAAGTTGTAGAATTCAAATAAAAAGATCATAGAAATTTATCAGGCTATTATCAAGGAAACTTAATTCAAAGTTTAAAAAAAATTTCAAACCTTTTTCAAATCTTTAAACGAAGAACCACCTGATAAATTTGATAAAAAATTTTTAATTTAAATTCAAGTTTATAAAATTTAAACAAAAAAATTTTTATCGAAATTGATTAGGTGGTTGTCAGGAAAATGTAGGCAGGACTTCTTTGTACCGAATTTTTTTAAATCTCTGAGCGAGTTTTCTCACCAACCATCTGATCAATTTGAAGAATTCTTTTTATTCGGATTCTATAAGTCTGTAAAATTCAAATAAAAAATTTTTATCAAAATTAATTAGATAGTTGTCAAGAAAACTTAGTTTAAACATTAAAAAATTTAGGCATACTATCGCAATACATGATGAAGTTTTCTTGACAACCACCAGAAAAATTTTAATGAAAGTTTTTCTGTTTGAATAAAACAAACTTGTAGAATTCATCTATAAATTTTCATTGAAATT
>CAJVPZ010004147.1:0-10256 GCA_910592135.1 Racocetra fulgida | reverse complement strand
GATTGGTTAATAAATAATCGAAATAATTTAGTTTATATATTTTTGTGAATTTGAGTTATTGGTAGCAAGTATTCAAGCAAGAGTTGTAAGATTAAATTAAATAATGTTGGTATTTAAAAAGGTGTTACTTTTTATATTTTATAAAATTAAAAAAGTTTTCAATTTTGTTAAAAATTATATCAAGTATAGGTTTAGATGAGCCATTATCATCATAGAAAACTCCAAAATATTGTATAATATTATAAGTTTTTTTAAGAGTAATAGCTTGGTTATTTACATAGAGTATAGGTGGTAAAAATAAAGATTTAGATTCAATATGAAGTAGAACTGATTTTGTAATATTAATTTTAATATTATTAAGTTTATAAAGAAAAGGATGTGGCGACTTAGTGAAGTTGGCAAGTTGTTACACCTCCAAGCAGCAGGACTAGAGTTTGAATCACACTGACAATGAAAATTCAAATTTATAGAAAATGCATTTAGAAGACTATATTCTATTAGGTTATAGAACCTGTAATGGTGGTCGTACTAGCTTGTACTGGGAAGTAGTGGAACATGTAGTGTGATATATGAGTTATACAAAACCTGAGTGAAGCTACCGGATAAATCTAGCAAATTTACAAAATACAGGAGCCTGCTTGGCAAGACCTGAGTGGAGAGGAAGCACAGATCTTTAACAGTTACTATGTAAAGGATGATCAACTAGATACCGGAAAACTGGACAGGACCGAGGTGTTTGGCAAGGCACTATACCAACCAGGCCGTTGGATAGCCAGAGGAAGAGTTCCATCCTTCTAGGCTATCAGAGTAGAAGTTTAGGTTTTCAGAGGTATGGGAAGAAGTCCGTAAAGTAGATACCGGGGTTTGGGTGAACTCTACAAGGGCAGTAGTAGGTAACTGTAATGGCTTCGACTCGCAAATACTTGTCTTTGGACTTAGTGTAAGTTATTAAAAAGGCCTTTTCTGGAAATGTGTAGAACACAGAAAGATTAGAGGGTATTTACTACACCCTCCTTAGAGTAATCTGGTAAGTATGAGAACTTTACTAAGTTATTTATCAAATTAGGGCACAAGTAGTGTAGCACATGTCGATCTAAGTGGTCTTTAATGAAGCAGTACGAGGTTATGAGTTGGTGTAATTAAGGTGGTGGTGTAGAACAGGGGACACCAGAGAGTTTAATTAGATAGCTCAAGTAATAGTGAGTTATAGGTATGGCATCTAGTATAGACCTTAGTAATAGATAGCTACTTAATTAGGTGCTCAAAAGGCATAAGTATAGCTAGAATGTACTCTCATTAACCAAGAATGTACTACTAATATACCTAATAAAAATTTGCCCTTCCGTGATATTGCGAAAGTAAAAAAAAAAAAAAAAAAAGTTTATAGAGAATAGATATATTATTTAAAATATTTTGCATTATGACTAGATTTTTACAATACCAAGTTATGTCATCTATATAAGCCAGATTTTATCTGAATTAGTTGGTGTTTTAATGTTTGTATGCCCTTGCATTGCAGTTATATTCTGTTTATATTACTACTACCAGCCTGGTACTTCTAGCCTAATTCAAGTTTTTATACGCCTCTGTATATTGACCTATCTCTTTATAGCTAAAACCTTTCTAATTTTAGTCTTTTGTATATTGCCAGAGGTGTTTCCAATTTTGATAAGACCAATTCTTTACCACAGATTGTCCTTATATTCACCGCTTCTCTCACTACTCCAGTTTTGATAGAATTATATTACTCTCTCAATCAAGTCCCTATACTATACTTTCAAATTAGAACTTATATATACAATCCAGTAATCACTCTTCCAAGCAAGTACTCTACAAGTTGGGTGTAGAGATGTTGGTATTGCCTTAAATAGTAGAGAAGAGATGTTGGTGCTGCCTGTACCTATGAGGACTTATATATACAATCATTTTTACTGAACCTTCTATAACACCACTGTCACATATAGTACTTACTCTCTATGATTAGATCTCCTTTTAGAAATTCCTATTCCAGAACTGTATTTGTACATAGACTTTTTACAGGGCTTCATATTCAATTATAGTTCTATATAGGTTATAGTAACAAATTTGAAAATTTGCATCAGCCTGACTTGAATTATTAACCTTGTCTATAGAGGTTTGAGAACTTAACCAATAAGCTACAGAGCCCAAACCTTGATTGTAAGAAAATTTTAAGAAGATAGTTTTAATATTTTTAGTTTATAAAAGAAAAAATAGAATTATAGTAGATTTTTTAAAGTAAAGATGAGTAAGTTTTATCTTGTTTAATACCAAAATTGAGTTAAATAGCTAAGGTAAGCTCATGGCTAGTAATAACTTTGGCAAGGTGGGAGTGTAAAGTTATGTAATGAAGTTAGTATCTGCAGCTAGAATACCTATTCTTTTGCAAGTGTTTTGAAGTCTTGAAATATTAATTTTTTCAAAAGCTTTAAGACATATCTTAAAAAAGAATCCAGGCTTCTTTGTTACAAGATTTGTAGTATTCAATAATATTGTTAAGAATTTAAATAGAAATATGTGTAAAAGAATTTTTTGTAGCTGCAAAGTTTAGATTAGAGAGGAGATTATTTGAAATAATAATATTGTCTAATCTTTTAGTAAAAATTTTTGTAAGTATTTTTTTGAAAGACTTGATTATAGAAATTAGATAAATTTGGTTAAAAGTATTATTCCAATTTGTTTTTTTTAGAATTAAAAAAATATTAAATGATTTCCATTTAGTAGGAATTTTTGAAGCTGAAAACATTTGCTTAGAAAGAGTTTGAAAAGATTTTAGGCTTTAAAGCTAATATTTTTGATATATTTGTAGCAGATTTCAAAAGGATCTGTGACTTTTTAGCTAGGGAGGCTAGAAATTATTTCTTGCCATTCTTGTTTAAATATTTCTTGAGTAAGATTTTTATAGTAAGGTTCAAGTTCAGAATGTAGTTCATAGAAGGAGAAGAATTTACTAGATGGTAATATAGCTTCAAGTGGTTTAGATTTGAAGTAGTTAGTAAAGTAAGAGTAAATTAAAGTTAGAATTTTATCATATTTAATAAGTAGAGAGTTGTTTGTGAATACTCTATCTATTCGAATATTATTGTATTTTTCAAAACTTTTTTTATAAAAGAGTTTAGGTGTTTCTAAAAATAATTTATTATAATCTTTAATTTTTTGTTTAATTTCTTTGTAGATAGCTTACTGTTAATAAAAGTTAAGTGCAATTTTAGTAAAGTGTAGTTCATTTTTGAGTTAAGCCAAAATAGATATAAGTGTTTGAATAAAGTTATTTGAATAAGTAGTTAAATATTTTTATAGAAGTATATTAAAATTTGATAGTCATAATGATATTTAAAAAATTATATTTCTTTATAGCAATAAATTGTTGAGAATATTTTAAATGAGAGTTTTCTAGAACTCCTTGGATTAGAAATTGACAGAGCTTAGAATTAATTTTTTTTTTTTTTTATAGTCAAGGTTAGCCTCTTTGGCTCACTGCTTTTTATTAGATATTAGGATCATATGGTGTTCTTTTCAAGAAGGCCCCAAACAAGTACATTCTGAGAGACTACATTCTAGCCATACTTGTGCCTTTTGAGCACCTAATTAAGTATATATCTATTACTAGATTCTAAAATAGATGTTGTACCTGTAACTCATTATTATTTGAGCTACCCAATTAAACACTCTGATCTGAGTTTCCTATGCCAATTCATCTAACCTCACCTGGAATATGCGATATATTAGTTAGTCTAAGTTCTGAGATCGTTGCGTTATTTATAGAACTATTGGCATTTAACCGATTCATTCTCAAGTACATCACCTGCTAGAGCTGTCTGTTACCCACTTTTAATGTATGGCCTAGTCTTTTTTTAGATAGATATTACCAGATAGGTTCTATACCTTTACAGACAAGCCACACTACCAATCTTTACTACAGATAGGTAGCCAGATAGGTTCTAAACCTTTACGAGCAGATCACACTGCCTAATTAGCTGGCTCTGCAAAGTTCACCAAGCTCCAGTACCCTTCCTTTAAGACAACCCAATATCTTCTCTTTTAATACTTCCTAGCTGATTTCCTCAGACCACCAATCCAGATAGTCTGAAAAAGACTCCAGTCTTTTTCCTAGTCGACTTTGTGGCCTGGTTGGTAGAGTAATTTGCTAGTACTTTTGTTTTGTCTAGTTTTCTAATTTCAGATAAAGTCTATTTCAGTAGGCATTGTTGAAAGCTTGTGCTACCTCTTTGCTCGGGTCTTGTCAAGTAGGCTTTCTATTGTACCATTCATCAGATTAACATGATCTGAGGACTTATTATATTTTATGCTATCTTACTAGTTTTGTATCCTTTTTGTGCAACTCGTATATTATACAAATGCTCTAAGATCTCCCTTAGATTGACCCAATAGTGCAATAGATATTTTTTCTATATAAGGTATGACTGATGTTACAGGATCTTCTTCCCAATATACAAGAGAGTTGCTATTATACAAAAGAATTCAATCTTTCACCATGATGGAAATTGAACTCTAGATATGCCACTTGGAAAGTAACAACCCAACCACTTCATTAAGTCACCACACTTCTAAAATTGATTTTTTTTTTTTTTTTATTAACTAGTCTCTTTGGCATAGAGATTTTTATTCAAGTATAATGGGCGGGGAGTTTATATAAGTGGAACCCCAATTATATTAGAGATATAACTAGCCACACATGTATCTTTTGAGCACCTATTTAAGTAGTCTGCATATAGATAACCACTATAGATTCTACACTAGCTGCCATACCTATAACCCAACTAGAGGATTACCTATTTAAACCTTCTGTAAGTACACTACCCCCTTGTGTTACTGGAACATCTCTATTACATTTGTCAGTCAAGAGTTCCAGATGTGTACCATAGGGACTAATTTATCCTCGAGGCATCATTGCTAGAGCTTTCTATACCCACAATCCAGCTAACCCAGACATTCGGTAACTTATGCCAAGTCCAAAAACAAGTACTTGTGAGCTGAAGCTGCTACTGTTATCTACTTCTGTCCTTGTAGAGTTCACCCAAACCCCAGCATCCACTTTACAGACCCTCTGCCGTTCCTCTGATCCCCAAACTCCCAATTCAGATAGCCCAAAAGGGCAGACCCCTTCTCTGATACCATGGTGGTCTGGTTGGTATAGTGGCTTGCCAAACACCTCGGTCTCGTCCAGTTTCCAGTTTTTTTCAGTTGATAATCCTTTATATAGTACCATCGAAAATTTGTACTATCTTTCTACTCAGGGCTTGCCAAGCGGGCTCCTATATGCCTTCGTTCTAATATCTGATTTTACCCAGCTGCTTCATTCGGGTTTCATGTAACTTATACATCACACTAATATTCCACAGCCTCTCAGTAAGCCCTGATGTGACCAAGTTTACAAATCTCACCATTCCAATGGATTACATACAGTCTGCTGTAACACATTTTGTAAAATTCAAATTTCGTCACCAGTAGGATTCGAACTCTTGTTCTACCGCTTGGGGGTGCGACAATTTACCAACTTTACTAAGTCACTACACCCTACTAGAATTGATTTTCTAATTATATAATAATATCTAAAAACTTAGAATTCTTGTTTATATTAAGGTTTTGGTTTAATGGAAGTTTATTTTGAGTTACAAAGGCTGTTCTAATAGTAAAATTATACAAAGAAAATTTTACTTAAAGGTAGAGTGAAGGATCTATATTTCTAATAGTAATCACATTACTAAATTTTTTTATAATAACATTCAATTGAAATCAGGTGATAATCATATGTTATTTATATTGTATAACTTAGATAAATTTTATACAACTTAGGCAAATCAAAATAGTAAAAACATATAAAAATCAATTTTTACTATATTTATCAAGTAATTACTATTAAAAATAAAGATCATTTACCCTACCTTTAAAGCACAGAAGGTAGTTAATTAGGTTAAATTCTGAGATATTCTTAATTTTTTTTAAAAAGTTAATTTTTTATATCTGATTATAACTTCTCATTAATTAATTTTAGCTCAGAAAATCATGTGATTGAAAAATTGATCCTATGCTTTAGTATTATTTCTTGAATTGTATTAACTTTTTTAAAAGAAATGTGTTTTAAAACAGCTTTAATTAAAGCTTTATAAATTTTGTTCTAAGTGTTATTAAGCTGATTTTAATTAGAAATTAAAGAGATTTTAGAATTAATTTGTTGAAGACTTTGTGTAGTTTAATTGGCATAGTTTTCATAGATTTTTTTAGAGCAGTTTTTTCAGAGAAAGACTTTATGTTTGTGTTGTTTGTGCGGTTTTGGCTTATTAATAATAATTGCAATTTTTAAAGTAATAATACTATAATTAGATTCAAATATAGAGTTTGTGAATATATTTATATAGTCTATATTGATAAGAGATAGATTTGTTCAAATTTGGTTAATTTTACTTTAAGCATTAGAGTATTAAAAAGTGTAGTTAGAGTATTAAAGAAGAAGAATCGATAAGTATCTTTGAATTGAGAGTTAATAAAATATTTAATAAATTGATGATTAGATATAGATAATTCTTTAGAAAGAGAGCAGTCTAGTTAAGGATTAGGAACTCTATTGAAGTCACCTAGAATAATGATTTTGTAAAAGATATTTTGAAATAGTAGAATGATTTGTTCAAAAATTTCTTTTTATAATTATTTCTTTTCTTATATTGGAATATAAATTTGAAATATTCTAATAGGTGTATTTTTAAAATATAGATCAAGACCTATAATATGACTATTATAGTTATGAGAGCATGCAATATATTTAGAAATTTTTTTATATATAAAAATCTTAATTCCAGCATAATATAAATTATTGTAAGAGCTCTAGAAACTAAAGTATTTGTTAGTAAGTGAGTTAATATATTTTGTTTTTTGTTTTGAGAGATGAGTTTTAAAGAGTTCAAATATATCAAATATTTCATTGTTAAGTATTTTAAGTAAAGACAGTTTTTTGTTAGGTTGTAATAGTCCATTAATATTTAGTAAACCAATTTTGATAAGAATTGAGATATGTTCGATTGTTAAATTAGTTAAGAAATTAAAGAAAGGATTATTAGTTTAATTTTATATAGTATAAAAAGTATTAAGATAGGAAAGTGGAGTAGAAAAAGAGCTTGGTATATTAATATATGATTTAAGAGATATTTCATAAGTATTCTATATTAGTAGTAGAATATAATTTGGTAATAATTTAAATTCACTTGGTAAATAAATATATACTTCTTTTTTATCTTTAAAAATTAAAATAATAAAAAATCTATAATATAATACACAGCAGTGTTATATAAGAAAACAAACACTATAAGACAAACGTTATGAGACAAACACTATAAGACAAATACTATAAGACAAAAATGCTCTGTGATTGGTTCTTTTTGTTTTTGTTACACAGATCTTAAGGAGTAGACAGAACCCTGGATAATTCTAATAGAGGTGGTATTATTAAACCAGACATTTTTTTTGGGCCACGTGCTGATAAATTCTGGTCAAAACAAAAATTAAAATTTTGTTTTTGACTAGAATTTATCGTCATGTAGTCCAAAAAAATGTCTGGTTTAATAATATAAACAAATAGAAATAGGTGATGTCTAAAGTGGAGTCAAATTTATGTGACCTTATATTTAATAATTTTCTTGACTAATGGACAATCCTATATTAGAGCAAGATAGGTTTTAGGTAGTTAAATATAAGCAAAATTGTCTTCCTGACATTTTTGTTTACCCTACCCAAGGTAGGTTTAGATGGCAGTTTTTTTGAATTTTTTGGGTTTTTGTTTTTTTTGATTTGCTTCACTGTTTATCATCAAAATTTTATAATTTGATTGGCTGTAATCACATGAATTTAACTCCGCTTTAGACGACCCAGAAATAGATAAAGACATTATACAGATTATATAGTGATAAAACTTGCAAATATATTATACTAATTGAAAACTTATACTATACTAAACTATCGAATCTAATAATTTTAATACTGTGCTCAATGGTATGGGTATTTGCTAGTTTTTTAAGATATAAAGTATATTTTTAAAATGAAAATAAAAAGATTGTATAGTTTGAAGTTCTTTTAAAAGAAGAAGTTTGTGATATTATAAGTATTTGTTGTAGCAAATATCCAAATCATAGGAGTTTAGAGATGTTAGTAATAATTTGAATAAGTTTCTTTTTGTAGAATCATTCACCATTTTAAGCCTGATTCTCATAGCTGCAAAGAGTTTCATAATCTGCCCTATGTGTTGAATCTAATTGTTATTAACTTAGTTTTCTGCATAAATGAACTTAACTACCCATCTACTTATATTATTTTCTTCTAAAAAAGGTCTACTAGAAGTAGAAGACATCTATAATAAAAAAAAATGAATAGAAAATTCATTAAACAACATCTTTAAATAAAAAATTGTTTTTAACTTATTATTAAAAATTCTTTAAATAACTAAATTTATTTATTTTTTTTTTGGTTTTAAGGTGACCTCATGGTTGCTGTCCTTTTATTCAGTTATTGTTAACTCCATACTGTATACATATTTGAAGAGTACAACTAGCCATATATGCAATTTTTGATTGTCTATTTAAGTAAATATCCAAAGGTTTTACACTAGCTGCCATACCTATAACCCTCTGTATTATCTATTTAAACTCTCTGTATCTATATACATTAATTTTTTAACTAAGCGAGAATATATTAGTACACCTTATTTTCAGATCCCCAGCTTAGGACTTTAAGACAGGCTCATCTATAGAAACCTTTTGTCCTCAAGATAAATCTGCTAGAGCTTTTTGTATTCACAATTTGGCTAACCTAGATTTTGGTAACTTATACTGAGTTTGAGGACAAGTACTTATGAGCCAAAACAGCTACCATTAACTACTTCTGCCCTTGTAAAGTTTACTCAAACCCTAGTACACACTTTACAGATTATTACCAGTATCTAAGTTCTGTTAATAATCTAAACTTTCAATTTAGATAGCCGAGAGGAGCTATGACCTGCTTCTAGTCTTCACAGTTGTGTTTTTTTTCTCTAATGACTCCTCTGGCAGCCTGGTTAGTATAGTGTTTGCCAAACACTTGGTCTTCATCCAGATTACTAAAATTGGTGTCCAGATTCCTTAGATAATTCTTTACATAGTATCATCAAAAATTTGTACTATCTCTCTACTTAGGACTTGCCAAATAGACTTCCATGTGCCTTATATTCCAATATATAGATTAATCTAGCTGCTTCACTCAGATTTTGTATAACTCTTATATTATACTAATATTTCACAACCTCTTAGAACAAACTGGTATAACCAAGTTTACAGATCTAATGATCCATTAAATTATATACAGTCTGCTATAATATATTCTGTAAAATTCGAATTTCGTCGTCAGTAGGATTTGAACTCTTGTCCTGCCACTTAAGAGTATAACAACTTATCAACTTCACTAAGTCACTACACCCTACTAAATTTATTTTATTTTAGTTCTTCGTATAATATTAAATATTATTATAAAAAACTACAGTTAATACTTTTTATAATAAACTAATAGTTCTAAAAAAAGTTTATTATAGAAATTACTATATTTTTTTTTCTTTATTAGTAGTCTTACCAGTATTTTTATTAGATCAAAACATATATATATATTTAACTATCTAAACTACACATTTCTCAGCTACCCTATTAAATAACCAGAGATGGTCTGTCTCACTGATTGAGGCATTTTGTCTGCACCAGAGGGCTGCATCAAGTAAAAATTTTTTTTTCCACTTAGGCCATCTTGCTTTAGTCTCCTTTATTACTTTACAATTATATGGTATTACAAAAAACCTTAGCATAATATTTAGGAGTGGCATCCTGCAGTTACTTTGAGAGCACTTACAAATGATCAGCCACACTGAGCAGATACATCACTATGAATATATCACGATAAGTTTCAAAATAGAAACACTATCTCTCTCAGACAAACACTATCAGACCACCGCTCTACAATAGGATATCGCCAATCTGATGATATCTTCTCATAGGAAAGTGAAAAGAAAAAAAATTTTTACTAACACAAACACTAATACTAAAGGGGAGATACTAAAAAAAAAGGAAACTAAAACTAAAAAACAAATACAAAGATGAAAGGGGGAAGAAAAAGAAAAGAGAATCTGATAGATCACAGTTATAGGCCTGTGTTGGGCCTTAAAAATTACATATTAATAGGTAAAGAAGCTCTGTATCTAACTCTATCCT
>CAJVPZ010004146.1:0-10258 GCA_910592135.1 Racocetra fulgida | reverse complement strand
ATAAATGAAAGGTTAGACGAAAGATTGAGTGAAAGGTTGGATGAAGTGTTAAGCGAAAGGGTGAATAAAAGATTGGAAGAAGAAATAGTGAATGAAAAATTGGACGAAATGGCGGACAAAATGGCGGACAAAATGGCGGACGAAATGGTGCATGAAATGATAGATGAAGATTTGAATCATATGATTGACAAGAGGTTAAGTGAAAGGATAAATGAAAGGTTAGACGAAAGATTGAGTGAAAGGTTGGATGAAGTGTTAAGCGAAAGGGTGAATAAAAGATTGGATGAGGGGTTGAATGAAAAAGTGAATGAAAATTTGAATCTGGGGTTAAGCGAAAAGGTAAATGAAAAGGAAAATACAATAATAAATTTAAGTATTTACTGTCATATCAATATTTTTTATAAAAAAAAATTTTATAATAAAAATTTTATAAATAGATATCTAATGAAAACGAATTAATTGAATTATCGGAAAATGAAATATTTAACGGAAGTTTGCTTGAAAATGATCTTGAAACTCGTCTAAGTAAAAGGCATAAGCCTTCCGTTTTGACAGCTTCCACCATAAGCACCAATGTTCAGGTAATTTTGTAATTCCATATTATTTAATACATAACAATAGTATACATTAAATTATTTTATTTTAAAGCCTTTTTTAGATGAACATAGTCCTAAACATAAGACTAATGTTCAAAAAACGTCGGCACATGAAATTTATCGAAGTGTTGCTACAAAGTCTCTCGAACGATACCGAAATGATTTGAAGTCACAACTTAACAAGCGTAATAAGAAGTTCGCAAACAAATATAATGTCAGAGATTTGGTGCATATCAAGATTCCAGAAATCGATAGAACACACAATGATCGAAAGAAGTTTTAGAGCATGATACATATAAACTTGGATGTAAGTCTGGCATTATTAAAGTTACATATAACGCCAATGAACTTCTCCCTTTGGGTCCTGACAAGTTTCCCGAATTGGATAATATTCCTTCAGCACCTTTAAGCGTTCGAGAGGCATCGATTATGCAATCTTCGTCACAAATAGGCAATATTAAATGCAATTGCAAAAATTCGTGTGACAAAAATCATTGTAAATGTAAAAAGATGAAAGTACCATGCGGTAGTAGTTGCCATCCTAGTAATTTTAAATGTAAAAACAATTTGTAATGCTTTTAAATAAATAAATTGAATTAATTTGCATTATTATAAACAATATCTTAAAACGACTTAAATTCCAAAACAACGTACTCGATAAAATAATTTTGAATCTACTTAATTTTATTGTAAGTTGAATTGGAATTCTTTAACAACTCAAGCACATTTTAGAATTCTATTACAACCTACGTTTATTCGGAATCAATCTAGGTGGATTCTAATTCCACAATAATTCCATTCCGACGTACGACATATATACTGTAATTGTTTTTTTTTACAATTTGTGATTATATAAAGAGTGATTATATAGAGGTTAGATCGTAGATTCTACAAATCCACTTAAATTTCATTCCCGTTTACAGTATCTTTTATCCGCAGATCTCAACTATTTAAAAATCAAATTTATTATGAAGTTTGTTACGATATTTTATTAATTATTTTTTTTCATACACAGAACTTACAGAACTTCGTTCCATGTTTACAAGCAAGTGCAATAGTAAGAATAGAAAATTAAGCAGGAAAGGATGATATCCAAACTAGCATGTCTGGTTTTAGAAAGTGCCTTACAAGCCGTAATTACAGGTAGTAAAATCTTTTTTTCGTATCGGCACTGCTGGGGATGGATTGTTTTTTTGTCAGTGTTGCTGGTGATTGGATCCTCTTTTATTGTTATTTGGCATCGGCGTATCTGGGAGTGGCTTTTCTTTCGTCGTTGCTTGGTGTCGGCATTGCTGGTGGTGTAATTTCGTCGTTGTTTGGCGTCGATATATAAACGTCATTCTGGTTATATCAACATCGGGATATATCGATATCCTGGATATATCGAAATCTAGATATATCGACACCTGACTATCACGTATTTTTTAAAATTCTGAACCTGCGTACTTAATATGAAAATGCCTCTGGTTAAGCCGACATCTGGATATATCGAACAATTTCTTTTGAAGTGTCGATATAACCAGAATGACGTGTATATGGTGCGGAAAAGGATACTATGCATCTTTAAACATCCAGATGCTTGTAATTAAACATACAATCCTCATGGAATTAATACCCGAAACTAATCAAAATTGAAACTGGTTTCGGAAATCAAAACCCCGAAACTATATTCGGAAACTTACAGTAATTTCGAGAACCTCTCAGTAAAGGTAACAAGTAAAATTTATTTCCGCACTTCAGATTAAAATTCTCGTTATAGTGAAGTCGTCGGGTTGAAAAAAAAACTTCACTGTAGGTTATATTGAGAGATTACTATATGTGCTTCACTATATCGAGTTGAAGATCCATAACTCCGTAATTCAAATTCTTCACTATAGAATATTCAATATATCAAGAATCCACTATGACGAGTTTAAGTTGTATTTGTATTTGATCTGACACAAAATTTTATTTTGGCGCAACTAAAAAAAAAATTATAATTTTCATACAAGTGTTCTCAAATTAATTTTCAATCAATAATATGATGATAGATATAGGAATATTTCCATTAATTATAGTTATTGGCTTGGATGGTTTTGTCTGGCTCCTAAAAGCTGTGACCTCAGTTTGAAATGTGACTGTTTGAGGGTATACGCACATTTCCTCAAAATTATTTCCCGACATGTCATTTACTCGCCGCATTAGCTGTAGGTATATATAGTTAGTAACTTATAACTCAAGTAAATTACATGTAGGGTAATAGTTTTCGGCGAAATAAGATGTTAACCAGGGATGGGCAAATAACCAAAATTTAAATTTACTGTGTGGGTTGCGCAGCCTGCACACCTCATTCAGTGATTGGATTTGGACGATCTTGGGCTCGTTGAAATTGTCATATCGAGACTAGCAAAACCAAGTTATTTGTTGTTGAAGATAGTGACACCGAAAAATTCCGCTTATATTTTTGCGATTTTTCCACCTGCGCAGTTTTCCATCCCTAGATATAACGCTATTGGATCTACGGTTTGAGCCATGACCTGAGTCATAAATCAAACTATGATGACCCTAGCAGTAGCGATGTTACCCAAACTCAAATGGGTTAATTTGGGATTTCTACTTAATTTTGGTTCGGAAATTGACATTTAACGATATTCAAAACCCAATTTGAAATCCAAGTCTGTGCCCATTTCTTTATGAATATCCCAAACTTTAAGGATCAATCAACTCTACAAAACAAATATGGCGCAGTTGATAGTGCAGAGGAATTATTTTCACGATTGTGGAAATAACTCCTCTGCATCACTAGACAATACTCGGTTATTACTTATGATTCGCGTTCTAGTCAGTGATGCATAAGTTCGGGTTATAACGCAGTTACGACACAATTGTTGAACCTAGTAAAACCTTTGAATTCTATCAAGTTTCAAATTACCGGGTTCGGGGATCATCTAAATCCAGATAGTTTTTAAGTTGATTAACAATAAATTCAGAAATTTTTAAAGTAAAAGTCAGGTGAAGCATATAAATTACTGCCTGGCTTCGGACTATCCCAGGTTTGGGCAACATCATTAGCAGCCATGACTTAAACAATTGTCTTATGAGACAACTACACAGCATTCACGTGATAAATCTAGCATATAAGCCCTTTAATCTTACTTCAATGCTATTAGTTTTAATAGCTGGAAACGTGACGCTCTAATAATGTACCGGTACTCAACTGTCGTAAATGAAAAGTATCTGTTGATTTATAATTGTATGCAGTGTAACGATTAAGAGTCACTGTCCAGAATTTTCGAAATTTGTAGAATCCGCAGTTAAAATAGTGTATTTCTTATTTGGTGATTTTGGATTTGCAGAATTTTAGCGCAGCTTATTGTTGACCCGAAATAATGCTTGATAATTATCATTAATAGATCTACCAAACAATTTCGGTAGTGCCGGTCAGATTAGCGGTAAAATCAACAGGGGGAAACGTACCCGATCCAAAGTGAATCCCACGCATGGTGTGATCAATTAAAATTAATATAAATAATTTCAGTTTTAATTGATCACACCATGTGTGGGATTCACTTTGGATCGGGTACGTTCCCTCCTGTTGGTAAAATCTGTACAATTATGTGCTAAAAACAATTTCTGAATTCTGGACACCTTAAAGCGAGTCATAGTTGAGATGTGTATCAAACATGTTGTTCAAACCATCTTTCCGAGTATCACCACGGACACGTGATTTTTTTATAACATACCGAAAAAATCTTAAGTTCATTTGAGTTAAGTTTAGTGCTTACTATATGGTGATGCTAATAGTAAAGTCGTCCAAGGAAAACTTTTATTAGAGCACTAAAGGTGGTTTCCTATGCAAATTTATGAGTTGTAAGCGATTTTTGACAGAAGAACGTTTGAATTTTCATGATCGTGCTACGTTAACCTGATCTTGAATTCTGATTTGCTTGCGCCACAAAAAATTACGTGTCTGTGGAGTTTTATTAACTACTAGGTGCAGACATTTTTGTGGCAGTGCTATCTCAATTATGTTACGGCTGTATTACTGTCATCACAGCCTGTTCTAGAATAATGTATGTATTGTCATGGGTTGTGAGCCACTGCGCAGGTTGTGCAGTATTTTATTGCGCAGGCTGTGCAGTATTTTACTGTGCAGGCTGTGCAGTATTTATTGCGCAGGCTGTGCAGTATTTTATTGCGCATGTTGTGTAGCATTTCACTGCGCAGTGTAACTTTTATCCCTTAAACCGTATAGCGTAATATTTTATGCTTAAAATTTTAAAGACCTATTATTCAAAATTTTATTAGGCCTCACCCCCACTTTCTAAGCTAAAATAAAAGCGTTCTATATGTTGTATGCTATATAATACCAATTTTATATATTTTTTATAATGTTTGTGTGGATTGTAATAGGACTTTGATGTTCAAATTTAATATTAAAAAAGGAACCTGCATGTGATACTTATAAAGATTCTTCACAATTGTTACAGGTTTCTTTTATAATACAATATTAAAGTTGATCAAAGATTCTTCATTACCAAATTTAGGAGATAGTGAAAGCAAGGTGTGTTAGAATTACTTTTTGATGACTTTTTTGATGAAGTAATGGTTATTTGCTTATATAAATATCAATAATATAATTTATATAGCATGTTGATTAGGTTTAAGTTTATACTAAACACACCTGGCTTTAACTAATTCCCAAATTTGGTTATTAGTAAAAGAATATTTTAGAATCAATTTATATAGTATTTTTATTTTTTAAAAAATTTATTTAATAATAAATTTTGAATTAATTTTAATATAAATTGTTTTACAACTATGTAGTTTAGGAATCTACCATAATTTCAAAAGCTTTAAAAGGTAGTTGTTTATCAAATAAAAAATCAAATAGTAATAGGTATAAATTTAATTTTATAGATTTTTATAAGCTAATTATAGACTTAAATAGAAGCTTTGAGAATTTTTTAATAATATAAACAAGAAGGTGATCTGCAATATTTAAATTTGGTAATATTTAAAACTGTATTATTAGTTTTTGAGGCAAAATTATAAAAATACAGCAGCTTAAAGTTTGGTTTGCAAAGCATATTTCATGGCTATTAGATGAAGTTTTGCTTTTGTTTAGATATAAAGTATATTATATCATAACTATGAAGTGTACTATATGATATTGATTTTTAAAAGTAACTGATTAGAATAAAGGCTTTGCTAAAAAATTTTTTTCTATATTTCAATTTTTTTAAAAAATTTTAGTATACAAATTTGTATATTAAAATATAGTTTAAGATATAATTTAGGCCAGCTAGCATAATTCTGATTAGCTTTATAATGCAGATTTGAATTAACTAATAGACTGGATTAATCTGAAAAAAAAACAAAAAATAGAAGATTTGTAGAACTGAAGTAAAATCAACAGAAGAATTTGTTAAATGTTATAAAAATGTTTATTATTATTATACTATATTATATATAACTGGTTAATTAAATTATAAATTAAAATTAAAACAAATAATAATGATAATGATAATGAAAGTAAAACAAAATAAAATATATGTATTAATTTAAAGTTTATATTTTAAAGCTTAAAAGTAGACAAATATATATTTATTAATTTATATTTACTTGTTAATCTAAATAATCAACTTTTATATAGCTTTTATTATTTATAAAAACTTATATAATAATCTTTCTATACTTAGCTCTATTTAATATAAAATCAAAGTATTTTATTTTATATAATTTCTTATAATATTAAAGATAATCTTAGTCTATTAATAAATACAATATACATATATCTTTTTATATTTTAAATAAAAAAGTTAAAATATAGTTAGTTAGTTTGTTATTTAGACTTTTTATATAAAATTATAATAAATATTGTGTAAGTTAATATATATTTTTCACTCAGGTTACCTTTACCAATTATTTTTTTCACTTAGACAAAGTTGTGCCAGTAACTCTGTTTAGTCAAGTTATCATTTTATAGAAGATTTAAAACAATAAGAGTATAGATATTTATCAGGTGATTTCTACCACTTAAAAGAATACTCCCTTCCTTACCAGATACTAACTAGCTAATCAAATTTTATTAATACATATATAATTATTAATAGTTACTCTATAGTAAAGTTAAAATTTTACTAAGTAAATCAATATACCTAATTAAGTGAAAGTTACTTAAAAGAACAAAATACATATATTTTAAAAGTTTTATCCAAATTGAATAATTTTTATTCTTCATTTTTGCATATTATATTTGATAAAAAATTTAAAATTTCTATTTATTGAATGTAAAAAGCAAAAGTTAATTAATAAAAAGTCATCTGATTTATATAAAATTTTTCAAACTATATACATTTTGATCTTCTAAACAAACTTTATTTAATATATATAATTGATTTATATAATAAATTTTTTTGCAATAAAGCAAAATCTACTTTTACTCTAATATAATTTTTATATTTTTAATTATTATTATTAAAAATTTTATATAGTTAAATTAGTCAATTTTGATTGGCTAATAATATTATATTATATAATACCTGATAACCTCTCTGACTTTCTCTCTTCTAAAAAATTAGGTGATAAATGTCTATACCCTAAAGCTATGGTTTTGACATCCTATAGCTACTGCAACATAACTAAAAGCTACTTGAGCACCTATAGGCGACTCATTGCACTAGTGAGATACAATTAATTAAGATAATACCTTAACCAGAGGCTTGTCTGACCACCTCCCTATAATAGAATATTACCAATCTGATGACATCTTCTCATAAGGAAGTAAAAGAAAAGAAAAATTTTAAAATAATACAGAGGTATAGGGGATAATGTTAAAAAATTATAAACAAGAAAAAAAGGAGAAAAAGAGAAAACAAAAAAAAACTAAACTAAATACAAAATTTTTACCTGCATCAGATGGTCATAATTATAAGCCTGTATTATACTTCATAAAAATTACATACTATTATTTAAACAAGTTTCTACTCTAATTTATAAACATAGTATTTCTAAAGTAAGAAAAAACCTTGTAATAAAGTAAAAAAAAATAGCATCTTCATTGTTAGCACTATAGAAAGGTCAGAAAGGTCAAAAATTCGTATTGAAGGTCTCAAATTATTGTTTGTCCAGGTTGTCACATTTGAGACACATAATCCACATATCAGTTCTATATATATCTACATGTTTGTTGTGACAAGTAAAAAAAGTAAATAATGCAACAGATTTGATAAGTAAACAATAAGCTAAAACACCCACTTTTTTACAAAATCTTTACTGAAAAAAATAGAAAGAAACTGAGAATATATGAGGTTCTTCTGTAAGTTTTACAGTTATATAGGCAATTTTTCAAGCTTTAACTATCTCAACAAGAGTCTTTTGACTACTACTTTGTTTCTAGAATAACTCTATTAGTTTGGATGCCAAATAACTTAAAGAGTTCATTTAACAAGTTAACAAAAAAACTTGACTCCAAGAAAAACTGTCCAAGTTATGCCCACTCCTCAGTATATTATATTTCTTGAACTTCGTCAACAATAACCTACACAAAGGTAAAAACAATTTCAAGAATAATCTTTTGGTTTGGATGCTAAATTACTTAGGAAGTTCACCAGAAACAGCAAAATTTAACCCCAAGAAAAACCATCCAAAAAATGTTTGCTCCTTGGTGTTTCACATCTTCAGATTTTATCAACAAATGCTCTACTCTAAGGTAGAACTAAGAAATATCTATCTTGAACATTCCTATATCATTTTTCTGTAGTTCAGTTTTTATTGTTATTGTTCAAAGGATCATTAGAAAGAGTTGTGAACCAGAAGATCATTACCTTTACCAATCATTGCTTTTGATATTTCTTCTTTTTTGTTTATTCAACAACCTAGATTTTATTATTTTAGTAGTTTTAAATTCTAAATTTATTTATGTTTATATATAATTTTACTTAGTAAATTATAATATAAAAGTTGGTTAATTCAAATAGATTTAACTGATATTGTTAAAATATAATATATTAGTAAAAAATTTTTCTTGCAAATTTTGATATATAAATATTTTTGAATCCTAATTTAGCAGCAAAGCCTTATCCATAATCTAATAATGTAAAATTTTATTTTAAAATTTTTTGAGAAGTAATTCTACTTTAGAAGATTTGTATTATCTGATTAATTATACTTCTGGTAAGACTTGCTAATTATTTAACCACATTTAAAATTTTGATTTAGATCTAGCCAAGTGATCAGTAAAATTACCCCAAATTATTAATATTAGATTCTCTTCTAAGTCATGTGAAGTAGATCCTTTATAAATTTTGGTTATTTTTTAATACTTTGAATGAAGCTTTCACAGCAATTACTTAATCAATTTTAATAAAAAATTTTAGATGAATTCTACAAGTTGTGATTCAAATAAAAAAAATTCATTGAAAATTATCAGGTAGTTGTCAAAAAAACTTAACTCAAAAATTAAAAAAATTTGTTTTGTGTAATGATTCTTACATTAGCATTTTTTATTCAAATAGCTCAAGAAAGTTAATATTTAATAAATAAAAAAATAAAAGTCTAACACAATAATTGAATTGAAGAACTCGCTTAATGTCACCGCATAATTGCACAGAATTATAATTTTTTGCCACATAATATACGCATGATTATAAAAAATATAAGCATTTTAAACGCATAATTTACTTTCGTTGCATGCATAATCGACGATTTATTGCAGCATAAAATCGGCGTCCCTGACGTGACCGGACCCATGTCACATGATCAGATCAGGTTGTTCTCTATCATTATGATTGCACGGGTCTTATGTGACAACCCGTGCTTTTTTCATTTGGTTATTGCACGGGATTGTTACGCCAGACACCGTGCAATAAGATAGTTATTGTATGGGTATATCAAAATAACCCAGTTACACACACGGGTTCACATTTAAATCCGTGGCCGAAAGCCACGGATATGAACCCGTGTGTAACTGGGTCATTCACTACATACCCATACAATAAGTACTAGTTATCGGTTATTAATCGACCTTGATCGTTCCCCACTAACGTTTATTCAATTTTAAATTCACACAGGATTCCGTAAGTCAATAAAAAATTTAATAGCAGACATAAAATTAAGCGGTCATTTGTTGAGGCAATGTAACTATTAATTGTAACCATGATTTCCATTAATATATGTACGTACGTACGTACAATTTAGGATATTGCTTACAGGTTAATTGGTTTGTATAACCATTGTAAGTATAAATAAATATACCGCATCGGCAATTGACATTTATGCTTTTTTTAAATTCAAAACGAGAAATGGAAAATAAAGAATTTACGGACGAACGATTAGTAAAAGATATTACTCAGGTCACCAATGCTTTTAATCAACTGGATTTCAATAATTGTCAAAATTTAGCCGATAAGAATGAACCAGATGACATACTATGGCTTGGTTATTGTTACGAACATGGAATTGGAGTGGAATCGGATGAAAAAAGGGCATTCATTTTCTATCAAAAATCAGCAGAGATAAAAAATTCTAGTGGAATGTATCAAGTTGGTTATTGTCGTTATTTAGGAATTGGAGTTGAAGTCGATAGATGTAGAGCATTCGAGCATTATTTGAAGTCGGCTGAGGCTGGTAATTCCAATGGAATTTGGAAAACTGCTTGGTGTTACTATTACGGAATTGGT